>CALNHX010005819.1:0-70710 GCA_940337035.1 Agriotes lineatus | reverse complement strand
AGGAGAAAGAAAGACGTTGTAACAACCCGCAACAAATTGCGTTTGTAATTATAAGACTTATAAAATTTAAGTTGTTAGAAGAAAAGAATAAGTCAAAGCCGGCCCTGCGTAATTTCAAATATAGCGAACGCGAAAGTGCATTTACCAAGAACGGAAAGCTATATTTGCCGTAGTCAGGAAAAGCGATTCAATGACATCCGGTGCTTACAAAGTAAAAGATTTCTGAGAACAGCGAATGCCGAATTGACACATAGCGCAAACCCGTGTGGGATATGTCAAATTCGCAATTCTCAGAGTGCACAAAGTACAAGTCAAAATGCAAGTGGACAAAACGAAGAAGTCCGAGAAAATATACGGCCCTCCACGAGAGAAAATTACCTGGGAAGAAACGCAAACCGCGAGTCTAGTTCGCGTCCCGGTTTCGAGTAATAAATTAATCCGTCGATAACATTTTTCGGTGTAAAATTCAACTAAATCCAAATTACATCTTTCGATCTAAAACTAAGTGTGTAGTGCCCAACCTTAAGGGAATCCAGGTGCTAAAAAGGGAACCGTAGGACTCCAATCAATTCCAGTCGAACTCAATCAAAAATATTAACTAAACATTCGGTCGCTCCGTTTAAACTAAATATTAATCAAATCGAGGGGAAGCAGCCAGCGCCGGAAAAAGGTCAGACTTAATCCTGGTTATTATTTAACCCAAAAAGAAGGGCATCGCTAGATTTATTCTTTCCTTCCCAACCAAATTAATGTCATAAACTTTAAGCGTAATTCCGTTCAATTCTAACGGCGAAACTATAGCAACTTAAGCACAGAGCCGTTCGGACGAATAATCATTGTAATCATACAGATTTAATAGTTTCTTTCAATATAAGTTAAATTATTCTTTTGTGGGTGTTTTATTTACTCAAAATTTAGCTCTTACCCCCTTAAGGTGTAACCAAGGGGACAGCAGAGGAATTACAATCCTCTATTGGTGCATTTAGTGACATACGGGTGTAATCCAACCCCTATATCACCAAAACCGTGGCAGCACGTAAACTGGTAACCGGGGGGAAGCAAAAACAACCCCTGTGGTCACAAATGGTGGCAGCGGTCTACGGACTACCCTCTGATTACACCCTTAAATAAGGTTTTCAACCCCTAAGACTTAGAAAAAAATATTTTTTTCAATTTTTGGAAAAATAAATTTTAAACATCTAACTCAACTAACATCTGCCAACCCTTATAAATACTCCGAATTATAGGTTTGAACCCCTCAAGAAACTTAGATTTTTTTTTCTCCTGCTTCATAAAAATTTAAACACCTAACTCAATTAGAATCCGCCAAGCATAGTAATAATTTACGGCAGCTAAACCATTTTAACTCGGTAGTTTATCCCTTGCACCTCAGGAATGCCGAAAATACACCCTTAAAAACTTAGAATAAATTTTTTTCACTTTTATAAAAAAAATTTCAACACCTAAATTACATCTGCCAACCCTCAATCGGGCGGCAGACAACAAGAATTACTTCGTATTTCATCCCCCTAACGTAAAAACAAACCCCTAGTGGAAATTTCAGCACGAAGGAATTTTGCAAGAAATTTTATCGGTCGGTAATACGCAGGGAAATCATAGGTTGCAAAAATTTGGCAGCAAATCAATCACAGCGGGTTAAATTAAATACTACAACCCCCATAAGGTATTATTCAAGTGAAGGAAAGTACATCGGAAGGATGACAGAGAGCGCCCAAATTAATATGTGCTTCTAACAATTTTACGCTTGCAGCTATTTAAATAATTTTATTTTTGTGCGATTTTGTGTGTTTTTCTACGTTTTTCCTCTAGGAGCATCAACTTTTGGTAGGTTTCTGTGTACAACAAGACAGCAATAATAATTTTGAATTCAACGGTGTACTAGTAATTAAAACAATTCGAACGCTCTACAAATAGTAACAAATATTAATCCCCAATACTGTGCAAACAGTAAAAAGAGGCTTCAAAAAATTTGGTAGGCAAATAAAACAATTTTAAACAATTTTTCTGCTAATAATCTGCAACAATTAGGGATAACAATCACAATAAATACAATTCCTGCATCATTTTTGCAATTAAATATCGTTTAAAACTTTGCCAAGGGTGGCACACATAGGCGTCGCATAAATAAAAGCAAACAAAAACTTGTAAAAATTATTATTATCAGGACAAATACGAAAGTAATAACGTAGGGAGTCATAAAGGCAATTATTTTACGCGTTTAACCGAAAAATAAATTCACCATTTATGGTATTGGGAAAATTTCACAAATAGGTGCATATATATACGGATTTTTAAATAATCAGGGAGCACTTAGCTAAAAATCTCGCAAATCATAAAGTAATTAGCGTAGAAAGGCTATATTTTCAAATATCTTAGGTCAAAATTTAAAATAAAATGGTATCGCACGCATCAGCCATGGATTTGCCGTCGGGTAATCAAGCAACATTACAACCATTTGTGACGCTAGGTATGATTGCTTCCACCGTGGAAAATTTTAGTGGCAAAAACAATATTAGGCAATATTTTGAAAAATTAGACCAACGAGGCATTTTAGACAATTGGTCGGATAGTACAAAATTAAATATTTTGAAATATAGGTTAACAGGGGATGCTTATAGTTATTTCAGAACCAATCAAGACCTCGACGCTTTGAGTTATAATGAGTTAAAAGAAAAATTAATAGGCAAGTTTACACCAGCGAAAATACCGGGCGAAGCGCTCATACGGCTGGGTAAATGTTATCAAAAATACGACGAATCAATAGCTAATTATGTGTTGCGATTAAAAACGTTAGGCACAGAAATTTTAACAGACGATTTAAAACATGCGACGGACAGTGAAAAGCCAGGTTTAAGGAAGAAAAACGGGGAATTACTTTTAAATCAATTTCGAACAGGGGTACACAAAAGTATTTTGAAACAACTGGGTCCGTTATTAATGCGAACCGAGAACTTAGATTTGGACAAAGCGGAACAATTTGCTATTCAATTCGAATTATCAGACAAAATGTTTATGAATAAGTATAATAATAATACAGTTTTTACAATGCGAACAACACAAAGCAGAACTTGTTTTAATTGCGGTCGTAATAATCACATAGCACAAAATTGTTATTTGAAGTTTAGGAAATATCACCAAACAAGAAACAACGACTTCAGGTTTAGCACAGGGCGGAACCATCCAAATTTTTACAAGGCACAAAATAAGGCAAATCCTAATGTTAGGTCGGAAAAATTTCAAAGGTATCAAGGATATGTTAACAATAACTTAGGCGGTCAAACCAATTTTAACAATAAAAGGGAACATAATTTTTATAAGCCGCAAGGCGGGGTTAATACAAATAATCAAATGACAGGGCGGCAGCGACACCATTTTAACAATTACACGGGACAGAATACAGGAAGGAACTCGCAACAACAAAATAACTTTCAACATTATAGAGGCACGCACAAAAAGGGACAAATAAATTACAACAGTGGGCAAAATATTACAAAATATAATGGGAATGGCGCGAACAATAATAGAAATTACAACGCGACGGCTAATGCAAGCAGCTTCCAGGGAAACTTTAATAGGCAAAACCAGGGAAGACCTCGAAATAACATAAATGCAGTAAGTAATTTAAACATGGCAGGGCTTCGTTTGCAACCCCAAAACGGAGGCCAGGCAAAATTGTAAAACAAAAAATTCAGGCAAACACCTACTTCATCCCTCATTTAGGAAATGAAAATTCGCAGGACACACCTTGCATAGTAAATTTATTAATAAACGGTATATACACGCCATTATTATTGGATAATGGATCTGCAGTAACAATGTTAAAAGAAAAATTTGTTAACAATTGCAATATTATTTTAGAAGATGATATTTATTTGCTAGGAATTTCAGGGCCTGCAGTAAAGGCATTAGGAACTTCACAAGTAAAATTTAGCGTTTGGCCAAGGGATATAACACAAAATTTTAAAGTTATAATATGCAGGGATGAATTGGGTGTTAGTACAGCAGGAATTTTAGGTCGCGATTGGCTAATTAAAAATAAAGCGGTTATAAATTATTACAACTGCACCCTAAAGGTATGGGGCAGGCAGTTACCAATTTTACGCCAATCCGAACTAGAGTGGAACAATTTAAATAAGGGGTACAACGTGAGGAATAACGAAATAGGTACGGAGGAGGGATTAATTAGGAAAAATATCGATACACAAGAAGAAGACAACGCAAATATTTTAGAAGAAAGAAAACTAAGGGAAAATAGCTGGCAGGTACAAAAATTGAAGAAATTTCAGGGATTCCAGTCACCCCAGGTAGAAGGGAAAAACGACGGAATACCCACAGAAGCTAAAGTTGGAAATTGTGGGTCTCAACCACCGAAAGAGGTTCGAGACGGAGGTTGCACTCAGCAACATTGCTCGCTCGTGGATAGCCCAGGAGGCGGAGCGACACAATCAAAAGGGGACTCTCAAGGAAAAGCTGTAAGGGAACCTAATTTAGGATCCACAGCTAGAGAAGCAGTAAGCAGGAAGAAGGCAAGTAAAACCAATAAAAAGATGGATGTCATACAGGCTGATCACCTAGACACTATCTTAAACTCTTCAGCTAGCGAGGAGGATATTGGAATGAACGCTGAAAAAGTCACAGAAAAAAGTGACACAGAACTGGAGAAACAGTTCAATAGTGAAGCCGCGGTTCACATAAATAAAAATGCTAGAAGAAAGCAGACAAATGGAAATGCCAGAGAAGTAGGCAATATTTTTATCCACAGTGTTGGAGAATTAAGTGAAGATGAAGTAGAAAATGAAGACTTCCACACAAATTTCATGGAAAGGCAACGTATATACAGAGAAAACAAAGCTCTGGACCTGCAGCAAGAATACGAAAATAAAGTAAAGGAAGCAAAATTACAGAGGGATCCCAAAGAAGAAGCTAAGAAAAAGAAGGAAGTAAACCTAAATATGGTAAGTACAAAGGTAACGAAAAAGACAGAAGAATTCCAAGGAAGTAATAAAAATGAACAGGTAAATTTGGTAAGGGAAAAAGCTTGTGTATCGAAGAAACAAAAATTATACGAAGAAAACAAAGAAGACGAAATCCCAGAAGTCAAGAATTTGGAGAACACGAAGGAATACGAAATAAAATTAGTAGAAGATTTAATACTACCCCCCCGTGCCGAAATAAATTGCGAAACCAAAAATATGAATTTCAAAAATATTAAAAAGCAACAAATTCTGCTAGAACCTACACCGACAGGAATAAACGGTGTATTTGCAGCAAGAACTTTAACGAAAAATAAGGAATGGTTAACAATAAAACTGGTCAACCTAAATAATAAGGAAGAAATTTTAAGGAAAAATACTACAGTGGCAAAAGCGGAAGAAAATTTCAATGTAATAGAAAAGAAGGCAAATGCAAAGGAATATCCAGTTACAACAATTCAAAAATACCAAGAAGATTGGATTATGGAAAATTTCAACTTAGAACACCTAGAAGAATACCCAAAAGGATTAATCTGCGAATTAATAGCGCGCTACAGCGACATCTTCTCGGACGGAGTAAATCTAACCACAGCGCACAACGTAAAACACAAAATAATCGTGGAAAACGACCAACCAATAGCGAAGCGTCCATACAGAGTTCCATTTCACCAAAGAGAAATATTAAGGAAGGAAATCGATAGGTTACTAGAAGCAAAAATTATTAGGCCATCGAGCTCACCATGGAGTGCACCAGTCATTTTAATCGTGAAAAAACAACCCAATGGAGAAGACAAAGTACGGATGTGCGTGGACTACAGGGCCCTAAATGCTGTAACGAAGAACGACGTATATCCACTACCATTACTACAGGATGCGACGGATTATTTGGCAAATTCAACTTTATTTAGCGTTTTTGATGTAACTTCAGCTTATCACCAAATCGAAATGGAAGAAAATAGCATCCAATATACAGGATTTTCAACACCTGACTCCCATTATGAATTTTTACGATTACCGTTCGGTTTGTCGAATTCGCCTATGACCTTTCAAAGGTTCATTTCGTTCACATTAGCAGGTTTAACAGGGAACACGTGCTGGGTATATTTAGACGACATTTTGGTACATAATTCCCTAGGAGTAGAAGATCATATACAAAAACTAAGTGTAGTATTCGATAGGTTACGTGAGGCTAATATAAAACTAAAACCAGATAAATGTAAATTTTTGACAACCGAAGTTAAATACTTAGGTCACATAATTACGCAAAAAGGGATTAGACCGGATCCAGAAAAAATTGAAGCAGTTAAAAACTTTCCATTACCAAAATCAGTTAAAAATATTAGAGAATTTTTAGGATTAGCAGGATGGTACAGAAAATTTATACCAAATTTTGCTCACATTTCAGCACCACTAACTAATTTAACGAAAAAGGATGTAAAATTTCAATTAGGGAAAGAGGCACTAGAAGCCTTTGACAAATTAAAAAATGCAATCACTTCAGACAGTATTTTAGCTTATCCAGACTTTTCAAAACCTTTTATTTTAGCAACCGATGCCAGTAATTCAGGCATGGGAGCAATTTTGAGTCAAGATCACGACGGTTTCGAAAAACCGATAGCTTTTGCGAGTAAATCATTCAATAAAGCAGAAAAAAATTATACAGTTTCAGAAAAAGAACTGCTTGGAGCTATTTTTGGAATAAAACAATTTCGTTGTTATTTATACGGTAGAAAGTTTACTTTAATCACGGATCATAGACCCTTGAAATGGCTTTTAACGGCAAACCATCAAAATTCGAGATTAGCTAGGTGGTCCTTACTATTAGGCGAATATAATTTTGAAATTATGCATAGGCCAGGTAAGCAACATGGAAATGCAGACGCATTAAGTAGAGTCTATGAAGAAAATTGTATTGAGGTAAAACATAACGAACAAAGTCAATGCATTTTAACGTTTGAAGAATTTTTAGAAATAAACAAAAACTATAAAATATTAAGCGAAAACGTCACAGAAAAAGAAGGAAACTTATTCACTTGTCCGGAACATTATGCGCTAGCACACTGCGTATCTCAAAATTGGGAAATGAGCAAAGGCATTGCTCTAGAATTCAAAAATATTTTTGGGTCAATTACCGAATTGCAGAATCAAAATAAATTAATAGGTGAAGTCGCAACGTTAAAACTACCAGAAAGAAACATTTATTATCTAGTCACAAAATCTAAGCATGTTACGAAGCCAACGTATAAAACGTTATGGCACACTCTAATAAATTTAAGGAATTGCGTAATTGAAAATGGGGATAAATTTTTAGCTATGCCACAAATAGCATGTGGACTCGACAAATTAAAATGGGATATAGTATACGAAATGATCAAATATATTTTTTATCACACGCCAATCACAATCACAATTTATAAACTAAACCCAAGTAACATTACAGTAAATATAATCAATCCAACGGAATCAGAATTAACTCCAGTTTGGGATAGAGAATTAATTAAAAAGGAACAAGAAAAGGACACTTTTTGCCAAAGTGTAAAAGAGCAAATCAATAACGATGCCGAAAATCCAAATTTTTACATAGACAACGAAGGGTTATTGTATAAAAATATGGGAAATACGGATTGTTTAGTAATTCCAAAATCATTTATAAGAAAGGTTATTCACGATTTTCACGATTTACCCATTTTTGGTCACCAAGGTCAACAAAAAACAATTTCGAACATTAAAACTAGATGTTTTTGGCCAAATATGAATCAACAAATTATTGACTACGTGAGCAAGTGCCACATCTGTAATCAAAGAAAAACATCACCACATCTAAAACCCGCACCTATTCAAAATTTTGCCGAAATTTCAAAACCATTTGAACGTTGTTCTATGGACATTACAGGTCCTTTTGTCAGTTCATTCAATGGAAACAAATATTTACTAACGTTTATAGATCACTTTTCCAAATATATTGAAATCATTCCGATTCAGGATCAAAAAGCTACCACAGTAGCGAAAGCCCTATTCACTAAAGTAATAGCACGTCACGGCACAATGCAAAAATTAATTTCAGATAGAGGCACAAACTTTTTATCATTAGTAATGAAAGAACTTCTAAAATTTTTAGGAATAAACCATTCACAAACAACAGCGTATCATGCGGCTAGTAATGGCGCCATTGAACGCATACATCGAGTTTTAAAAGACTTTTTAGCTATGCACATTAATCAAAAAGGTCAACAAGATTGGGACGAATGGATCCCATATTTTCAAATGGCACACAATTTTTGGACTCATTCATCCACAGGCTTCTCGCCATACTTTTTAATACATGGCCGAGACCCTGAATTACCAATGGATGATATTTTAAAACCACAATCAGTGAAATACAATGCCGACGAAAATTATGTGTCAGAATTAATGACAAAATTAAATGTTACCTTTAACTTAGTAAAAGAAAATTTAATGAAAGCAACAAAACAAAGGGAAGTTCAATATAATAAGAAAACAAAAGAAGTTAAATTACAAATAGGAGATTTGGTGTATTTATACGATCCTACGTCAAAAATAGGATTATCAAAAAAGTTAATGAAACCTTGGATAGGACCTTTTAGAATTATAGAACAAAAAGGCACAGTAACTTTCAAAATTAAAGAATTATATAAAAATAAAGAACAAGTGGTGCACGCTAATAGGTTAAAGTTATGCAAAGGCTTTAACACAGATAAAATTTTAGAAATTCGACCAAATTCCGTACAATTTTCCCCGGACGAGGAAATTAATAATCCGTTAAACGACTGGGAGATAAGCGAGTCAGAGGTAAGTAGCGACGAAGAAAACTTCGACAATCCTACACCTAAAGACGTGAGCTTAAGATTATTACAAGGGTTAGACCAGTGTAGGGAAATACAAGACAGGTTAGACAAAGAAAAGAAAAAGAGAAACTGGAGATTAGAGGTAAATCGACAAACCAGAAATCTAGTTTCTCAAAATCAACAAGCCATCGACGATTGGCAAAATTTAGGATCTGTCAATCAAGGCGGACTACGTCAGTCATCCAGGATCCGTAAGAGATCCGAACGTTAAAAGATTAAAAGTTACTCCAAATTTTATTCCCTGTGTGGGAACGGGGTTAGAATATTCCCAACGCCCAGGAGTCTGGCGTGTCGTAAAAGGCGACAAAAAGACATCCCAAGGTTTATTCCCTGTGTGGAAAACGGGGTTTAGAATATTTCCACCGCTTAGGAGTCTAGCGGGTCGTAAAAGGCGACCAATAGACGTCCAAAAATTAGGAACGAATAAGAAAAAGCATAAAGTAATAAATAAATATAAAGTACGATGTTAGTACTTCAGATCGTTAACAATGATAGAATAAAAATAAATAAACACTGGCCATAGTAAATTTTCAAGGTCAAGCTTAAGTGAAAAGCACTAATACAATAATATTAAAACAATTTTCTTATTCGGTACCAAAAACAATTAATAACTACTAACAATATTTTTAATAAAAGTAAATATCAGGGTATAGATACGTAAGGAAAATAATGGGAATTAATATTAAGTAGAAATAATAATATTTTAAAGCTTACTAACGTAGGAGGAATTACAAGGAAATAGAATAATGGGAAATAATCATTTAAAACATTTTAAACGGATACTTATTTGATTACTAATAATGAACAGACGAAGCTAAAAAGGGAAACAGTTATTTTATCTAATATAAATTATTTTAATTTTCAATACAATAAGATAGAATTATTTTTAATTCTATTTAAGATTATAAACTTGTGTTGAGTTTCAGTGGGAATGGTTGAAATGACAAATATGATTTTAATTAAGAAGTACGAAATCTATAATTAAGTGTTAATATTTGCAAATTAATCTTTTTGCACTAATAATATGAATGCGAAGCTAAAAAGAGAAACGGTTGCTTAGGCAAATAGAAACCAATTTTAATTTTCAATATAATAACATGTGAATATTTTTTTTATTTTAATTTTTCAATGATTATCAACGTGTTTTATGTTTCTCATTAGAGTTTCAAGGTTAAGGATTAAACCAAATATTTGATTTTAACTTATAAGATTTAAAGTGGTAATTAGAAACATTACTTATTCAAAATTCATATTACTGATAAGTTAACAAAAATGCTCATACCGTTGTTGACATTAATATCAAGTGAATAGTGCGCATACAAGTTCGCGATTATAACGTACAAAGGAACAAACCCAACAACATTACATCAGTATCCAGCCAGGACATAGCCGATTGCCCAATTCCACAGCAGGACTACAAGGAAAAATCATACAAAGGAATGAATTTAAGTAATATAAAGTTTACGCATTTTTGGTAGAGGTTACGTGAAATATAACCCAGTATGGGATGCATTAAAGTTCCTTAAAGGTAGCCGAAGGTCAGAGAACCGCTTTTAAGGCACCAGGAAAATACCCAAATGTGGGATGCAATTAAGGTCCTCAAGGGTAGCCGAAGGTCAGCGAACCGTTGTTAAGGCACCAGGACAAGAATAATGATAAAGCGTACTTAGATACGAAAATATAAGAATTTATAATGATGTAATAAGAAAAATATTAATTAATAGTACCACTACAGCAATGTGAAGCGTAGTAGGTGAAGTAACCGAAGACGCCAAATGCGAATGAGGATCGTACAACGAAGGCGATCAATCGTAGTAAAAAGTTATAGTAACTGCAGCAATAAAAATAAATACGAAGGAATATTATGCTACAGTAAAATGGAAAGAAAAGTAAATGAGCTTAAATTCAGAAGTTTCATGCGAATATACAACAGTCATTGTGTAAATTCCAGTTATGAAGAAATAGTATGGGATTACTACAAGACACCGCCTATGACAAAGGAATCAGCTAATGTACCATGGGAAAGCAGAAGTAATATCGCAAATAAATAAAACAACGACTCAAACCTTAGTAATCGAAGAAGGAAGATTACATTTTCACCTCATCAACCACCTTATACAGTTTTCCACCTTTAATTATCCTTTACTCTGGAGGCCGTCATGCCTGCAACAATAGCCTCTGTTGCACCATCCTTTTCCTTTACCATTGGAATAACTTTCCAAGCCCAACCATTAATAAATAAGAAATATTTCTAATAAAATTACAAATAAATATGAAAATGAAGATATACGAATAATAAACTAATAACTAATAAATATGAAATACAAATAAATAATAAAGATTAATAATGAATCCATAAATAAATATAAAGAAGAGGTGCGAATAATAAAATAAAATTATAAAAGCGACAACACGAATGAAAAGGGTAGTAAAATAGGATAATGCAGAGGAGGAAGTAAACAAATCATCGGATGAAAGAAGACCAAGCCGAGAATCAGCAGCCTACAGCCGAAGGATGACACCCCACGTCAACATAGCTGTGAAACGCGAAGTGCGGGAGTGTTTCAAAAGCAGAGTATTAAAACAAAATCAGTGGACAGAACTGAATAAAAATTAGTGTAGTGCGAATTCTACCACGTCACATAGCAGAACACAAAAAAAAAGTGAGCGCAAAAACACGGTATGAAGCATAAAGACATTTTAAGAAAATAAATTAAGGATAATGGGTCAATATAATCAATTTTACATAGAAGTCAAACGTTTTTTTTTGTTAAAAAAGCAGACATGTCCATAAGGACATGCCTACTTTTAAAAAGCGGGGAGTAATGTAACAATCCGCATTAAAATGCGTATAATATTAAGTATCTAAAAATTCATTCGATTTAGAATAATTTCAAAGGTAAATGAACATCAAGTTGAGATAGAAATTGCAAGCACCAGAACGCGATAAGTTACATATCCGGGAAATGAACAAACTCAAGTTCAGGTTACTAATGCAAGCTTGCATAGTTGAAACAGTTTTTATGAGAACTGCACAATTGCATATTCATACAAACGTCCTTTGAAACAGAATAATGATTATGGCACAAAACGGTTAATGACGAAGTGTACGTCGGAATTAAGCGAACCACAATTTTCAAAAATTACTTGGAGGGATAATGAATGAAGGAACGGCAGTTAAGCCGCGGGAGCCCTGTGCTTGGCTCACGAGCGCGGCAAGTTTTTCTAACGCACCGAAATGCGTTCGCGATACAATTATGAAATAATTAAAACTTTGATATGTTCGACTCAAGCTAAATTATAAGAGGGTTTAGTGCCAATTTGTGAGGAAGAGAAGCCGTCTCCTAAAATTAATAAATTTAAATCCATCTAAATGCCATGTGCAATATTCACGAATAAACGTCGACATCGCGATTCCGAAATTAAATATAAATTTGTGTCCACCGACGCCGCTGAAGCTCATCTATGTGCCAGGTTTGAATTTAAACGATTACTATTACTAACCCACTAAAGGTCTTGCAATATGTGTCTCAATTTGGGGAACTCCGTAAATTAATATATGTAATCTAAATCAGAAGCTTTTAATGACTTATATAGATCGTTGGGCGCCGTTTAGGGCTCAAGCGTAGGCTAAGAATTTTGATTTCCTATTAAGCGTACTCTACATGTTTTTGTCAACTGATTTGTGTAATGATTTACCCCATGTTTTTATTCTTTTTAATATAAGTAGTTAAATAGCTTTCGACTTTTCTTTCATCCCCCCATTTAATCACAAACGAACCTGTCTGCAACTACCACTAAATACAACGCAGATGTGGTCCGTTATATCGCGTTGATCGCACCAAGTACAGGATCCCAGACAACATCAAATTGTCTGACCCTTCCTTTAATGTCCCTGGCGAAATTAACATTTTGTTAGGTGCTCCAGTCTTCTGGAAGCTCTTGTGTATAGGGCAAATCTCTTTTGGCCCAAATCTTCCAATCCTCCAAAAGACACGTTTTGGATGGGTAAGTTCTGGTCTAACCAGTACCAGCTTGGTAAGCCAAAGCCAAAGCCATTGCAATGTTAGTTGCCTCGAAGACACCCCAGATTCACTTACGAGATTTTGGGAACTCGAGCACTACCCAATCGAGAAAGTTTTCTCAAAGGAGGAAAACGCCTGCGAGGCTCATTTCGTTCAAAATACCCGTCGGGACGCCGAGGGTAGATTTATAGTTTCAATCCCCTTCAAGAGCCCTGCGACTGTATTGGGTGATTCATTTCAAACAGCTCGTAAACGATTTCAATCACTTGAGAAGAAACTACAGTAAAACCCAGTTCTCTCAGAAAGATACATCGCCTTCATGAAGGAGTACGAGGACCTTGGCCACATGTCCGTAGCCAATCCCACTTCTTCAGAAATTTCATATTATCTCCCCCACCACGGAGAACGCAAAGAGGAGAGCCTTACTACTAAGCTCAGAGTAGACTTCAATGGTTCTGCGGTTACTTCTACAGGGCATTTATTGAATAGTATACAGATGGTTGGCCCGACCATACAACAAGATCTATTTTCGATCCTTGTTAGATTTCGCAAGCATTTCTATGCAATATCCGCAGACATCGAAAAAATGTACAGGCAGCTGCAAGTAGAACCTAGCCAGGGCATTCTCCAGCGCATCCTGTGGCGATCTAGTCCCACAGAATCACTTCAAACTTACAATTTGAATAGTGTCACATATGGAACTGCCTCAGCCAGTTTCATTTCAATTCGTTGTTTAACCCAACTAGGCATTGAATGTGAAGATTCATTACCCGAAATCGCCAAAATAATAAAGGAAGAGTTTTACGTTGACGACCTGCTCACAGGCGCTGACACCCTAGATCAAGCACGTCACATTTGTTCAAGTCTTCTCTATGTCCTTAGGTCAGGTTGTTTTAAACTGCGCAAGTGGATCTCTAACAACCCAGCAGTCCTCAGTGATATTCACCAAGCTGATTTTCACCCAGGTGTTCTTGAGTTTGGCTCCCATGAGCACACAAACACGTTAGCTTTAGTCTGGCATTTTCACACTGACCAGTTAATGTATTCAATACCAAATTCCTCCTGTAAAAGGATGACCAAACGTATTATTCTCTCAGAAATATCACAAATATTTGATCCTTTAGGTCTCCTCACACCATGCATTATTAATGTAAAAAATCTTTTGCAACAGTTATGGATGGAAAAGCTGTCTTGGGATGATCAAGTCCCTAACAGTATCCAAGATAAATGGAGTTCATATAGCAACGAGCTCACACTCCTCAATGATCTAAAAATTCCTGGTCACGTTGTTTGCAAAGAATTCACAGAGGTAGAATTACATGACTTCTGCGATGCATCTAATCATACATATGGAGCATGCATTTACTTGCCCTCAAAGAACCATATCAATCAAATTCACGTATCACTTCTTTGTGCGAAATCCAAAGTTGCTCCACTGAAACCTATCACAATTCCGAAACTTGAGCTCTGCGGAGCCGTTCTTCTTGTCAAACTTTCAGACCTAGTTCTGAATGCATTAAATCTAACCATAAATCGTTGTATTCTGTGGACAGATTCTACTATTGTCATAGGGTGGTTGAAGACAAGCCCCAACCTCCTAAAACCTTTTGTTTGTAACAGAGTTGCCGATGTTCAACAACTCACATCTCATGCTACGTGGAGGCACGTTCCCACCAAGTCTAACCCAGCTGATCTGCTTTCCAGGGGTGTTTCCCCACGACAGTTAAAAGAGTCTAGCATTTGGTGGAATGGCCTCACCTTTCTTCTCAAAGATGAGGATTCATGGCCAATTTCAAACGCCTCAAATCCAAACCTACCAGACCTAAAACAGAAACCACAGTGCCTGTCATCGGCGGTTTCTACACTTCAATTTCCATTTGCCACATTTTCTGATCTCACTAGATTACAAAGAATAGTAGCGTATTGCCTACGGTTTCGAAGCAACTGCTTCATCCTCAAGGTCGAACGTGCTATTGGGTCCCTTAGTCCAAAAGAGCTGCAAGATACACTCTTATCTTTAGTCAAGATTTCTCAAACCGAGTCCTTTCCTGAAGAGCTCAAGCAGCTTAGGAGATCCAAATCTGTGAAGAATTGCAGTTTATTAAAAAGGCTAAACCCATTTTTGGACTCGAACGGAATCATTCGAGTCGGAGGTAGACTCAGAAATTCCCAGTTTTCATTTAATAAAAAATTCCCGATGGTAGTTTCAGGAAAGCACCATCTTGCTAAACTCATTGTTTCTCGGGAGCACATTCGGTTGCTCCACGCTGGACCCCAGCTATTGCTCTCGACCCTAAGAGAAAGCTTCTGGATTGTTTCAGCCAGGAATCTCGTTAAACAAGTTGTACACCAATGCTTAAGGTGTTACCGATTTTCACCTAAACTCACTGAGCCGATTATGGGCAACCTTCCTGTGTCACGAACTGAACCGTCACCCCCTTTCTATGTAACCGGAGTCGACTATGCAGGCCCCCTAACGGTCAAAGACCGAAAAGGTCGCGGTTCTAAAACCAACAAGGCGTATTTATGTATTTTCATATGTTTTTCCACAAAGGCAGTGCACCTCGAACTGGTCACTGACCTCACAACAGCGTGTTTCATACTTGCTCTTAAGCGATTTATAGGCCGAAGAGGCAAGCCTGCCTATATTTACTCGGACAATGGAACACATTTTGTAGGAGCTAATTCTGAGCTCTTCGAATTAGGCATGCTTCTTAAAGAACAGAATGTTACTATTGCTCAATACGCGATTAGTGAGGGAATCAGCTGGCACTTTATTCCTGCGCACAGCCCACACTTTGGTGGACTGTGGGAGGCAGGCATAAAGTCCTCCAAATACCATTTAAAACGTGTAACGGGTAATGCGCTCCTTACTTATGAAGAGCTTTGCACCTCGCTAATACAAATTGAAGCAATCCTCAATTCCCGTCCGTTATCCCCTCTATCGTCAGACTCCAACGACCTAGAGCCGCTAACACCTGCTCACTTCTTGGTTGGCCGACCTTTGGTATCAGCTCCGGATCCAGATGTAAAAGAGGTCTCCGATTCACGATTGTCAACGTACCAGAGAATTCAAAAGCTCCAGCAGCATATGTGGTCACGTTGGAGTAAGGAGTATTTGTCAGAACTCCAGCAACGTTCAAAATGAAATTCGCACCATTCCGATCTAGTTGAGGGGTCCTTGGTATTGGTTAAAGAGGACAACGCACCTCCCCTTCAATGGAGATTAGGACGCATCGTTCAACTCTACCCTGGAAAAGATGGAGTCAACAGAGTGGCCTCCGTCTGTACGTCCAACGGCATCATATGTCGCCCCTTCGCTAAGCTTTGCCCCCTCCCGCTGGGGAACACCGCGGTGTAAGTGAGAGTGAAGTGAAGGGCATTTTTTTGTGTATTTGTGCGTTTGTGCGGCTAGAGACTGTTAGCATTAAAATTAGATTTCTTGTTTATGTCATACAAATATGTAAATATTGTTTCTTATTGAAAGTTATACTTTCAAGGCCAGCGGCATGTTGAGAAATGTTTGTACCACCATGTACATTGTTTATGCCCCCTCCTTGCTATGTATTGGCGACAGCCCGTCTGACTCAGATTTGCGACAGCTGTGAACCGCGCATCACGTTTGCAGTAAGGGGTCCAAATTTCATTTTATATTACACTAAATAAACGGCCTTTTTGCGTCAAACTAGTGTATTATTCCATACAGTCCACTGAAGTTACAATATTATAATGGTAGAATAGATAATATAGTTATTTTTTTAAATCTGCAGCGAAGAACGTTGAAATCGTCATTAAAATATGAAAAATCGGCAGTGAAGTAATCCATTGTTTTACGACTTTTTTGTAGGTAAAGGGGCGACAGACAAACGTCAATAGACATCAACATAATTTACAAAAGTTGGTTAAAAGGTTGTAATTTCACGATTTCTCGATTTAAAAAAAAACATAATTTACATCGGTTGCCTAAAAAACTGGTACAGCTAGTTTTAGGTTGGTTATACAACATATGAATAATATGTTGATGGCACCGTGTCTATGTCAAATTCGAGGTTAGCAGGTTAGGTTTTGTGTCAGTTTGTGGCAAAACTGACATGTTATGAGAGGAGCCCGTTATGAAATGTTGAGGTTGAGGGACAGAAGAAGTGTTGGAAGAAGACGGATATCTTGACTTAGAAATTTAAGAGAATGGTTGGGTCTAAGTTCCAGCAAACTGTTTCGAATAGCAGCCAATAAAATAAGAATCGCAGTCATGATTTCCAACCTCCGATAAGAGAAGGAACCTGAAGAAGAAGTAGTTGCTGCAGACATCTGAATTACGGGGATCTTGTATTATCCACTGTTATTGTTTTCAGCGCAAGTGTTTGTTCAATTTTTGAATGCGCGCTCTTTTTTAACAGCCTCTGGCTTGGACGACGCTTTTGCGGCAATCACAAGAATGCATGCGACGAATTTCTTATAGCCGAGAAACCACAAAACGATGGCAAGCGTTTTTGTTTCCGTGACACAGCATTGTGGTCATAGAACAGATCTTTGAGACGCGTTCCGACGCTGTTTTCTAAATGTCTTTGATTTAAAGACGAGACAGTGTGGTCGAATGTTTTTAGTTCTGTTTTAGCACACAAATTAAAGCAGGAATTTAAATTTGGTGCACCGCGGCAAAAGAATAAAGGCTTATCTCAAAATTGCGAATACTTGTTTTTTGTATTTGTACAAACTCCTGTGGTCCGACATCCTTGCTTAGGCTGTGTTGGGATGCCGATCAGCGATGTCCATTAATCACCGTGGTTGGAAGAAAAACCAAAGAAATTCCGACTCGGACTCCAAGATCGTTGGCAGATTCGTAGTTTTCTGATTTTTTCCAGCAATTTCACTCACGTATTCAGTTCACTGTTCCGTCATTTTGAAAATTATTGCATACACCCACAGTTTATTGTTCTCACTGGATTTAAAAGCAGTTCGTACACTAATTCATTAAATTTTCTACATAAATAACCCTTCGTTACAAGCCCAAATTTTTACTAGAGCTTTCAATAGATAGCTGAGAATTTTTTATATGGGATATTTAGCAACGGCAAGGCCCGCTTTTGTATGAAAGATTTACCAAAAAGCTTAACATATAATTTTTGCGAATTAATGATAAGACAGTGTTTTCATTTCAGGGACTTTCACGGCCATTGTCATTATGTAACAAACGACTTCCGTGATTGGACGGTGTCAGATCGAAGAACTCAACGTTTCGCCCACTTTCGTAAGGGGCTTCGTCAGAAGGAAAAGCAAAAGAGCACGCAAGAGAAGGGATAGAAGGGCACGGTAACTCAACGTGTAAACCATGCCAGAGGTAAAACTCTTCTAACAATCGGAAGGAGAAAGGCAAGAATTTATAAGCAAAATGCCGTAGCGGTTCAGCAAGTGCCGTCGTGGTTCAGTGGCGGTAAGCGGGGCTTAGAAATTAGCACTTTCCACATAGAAGGAGGGGGGAAACCTTCGTCCCGATTAAGATTGTTAGGATTTTTGTAAATCTCAATGGCTTTGCGAACCTTTCTGCTAAAGAAGAATGGGAATTTGCAGATAATGGAAGTTTCATCAAAAAGGATCTTATGGCGGTTATCGCGTTGGTAACGAGACCCGACTTGACTGAACGTCCTGTTTCACCAATATTTATTTTTATTTTCTATTCGTTTTTCCAGTTTTCTCTTATTTTCTATTTGTTTTCCCCAGTTTTCTCGAGTTTTTAGTTGGTTGAGGAAACCTCACGATCGGTTACGGTATTATACGAACTACCCTTTCGCTAAATTATTGTTGCGTGGATCTGCGTTTCATTAATAAGATGGTTTTAAAGTTGCATATCGAGCGTCGGCTGCGTGCGGAAGCAGCATACGAATTAAGAATCAGAGGTTATGATGCTACCGGTTCGGTGACCTTGTTGCGTTTTCGTTTGCGCGAAGCATTAAATGAGGAAGGACGTACGGAAGTACTAATGCGACCGGCATACCCCTATAGTTTCGTCGAAGATATCGCGGCGGTGACGGCTCTAATTGGCGAATTAGAAGAGAAAATACAGGCGTACTTAGCGAACCCGTCCAAAGAACTTGCGGCTACCGTCGAAACGAAATTTTGTCATAGAAAATGAACCGGCTTAGTAATAGTCCTGCGGAAACTGAGGAGGAGGAGGCTCAAAAAGAAAAAGCATTTGATGTACGAAGTTAAGCAGAGTAAGTTTGTAACGCTAGCCTCCGCGTAAATTATAGTTACACAATAAAAATGTGTTTAATTTACGCATCGCCCAGTCTCGCGTTATCTCAAGTTATATTTTGCCCGTGATGATAAGCGCGCAGGGACCGACGTCACGTCCAGAGATAACAAGGTAGTACCGAGTCGAGTCGCGCGCCGCTATCCCCACTTGCTATACCCCACTTGAGAACTTTTCCAGGGCTCATAAAAGGAGCTGCATCGTCCAATCACCAGGAGATTCCAACGAGATTCCATTCGGATTCCCCCGAGAGGTTTTCCTGACATTCCCCAATCTTCCCAGTTCCTGATCCCGATTTCCTTCCGATATCTTCTGGTAGACCAGACCTAGAGTTCGTTCGAAGTGGAAGATTTCGATAGAAAACCCACTTTGCGAACTTTCTGTTCATTCTCCCAGAGTACGTTTGAAGTGGAAGATTTCCATAGAAAACCCACTTTGCGTATTTAAAACTTATTTGATTAATAATCCCGGGGCTCGTTTGAAGTGAAAGATTTCCATAGAAAACCCACTTTGCGTGTCCAAAAATTTCCCTATTAACAAAACCAGAGCTCGCTTGAAGTGGAAGGCTCCGCTAGGAGACCCACTACGCTAGCCCAAAAGGGTTTCCCTCTAAATAATCCCGTCATTAATTAGGCCCAATAATCCCATTAATCTTTGTGGCATTAGCCGCCCCGAGATTCAATTCTCGCCCTACAGACGACTGCCGAAACACTTGAGTTTCGACCCGAAGCTGTCTATTTTTGATTTCAATACAGTTAATTTCAATGCCTAACTAAATGCCCCGTATTCAGATGATAAATGGGCTTTCCTGTTGATTTTAATACTTAATTCAAACAGCCCGTATTCGAGTCCCGAAAACCAGTATTCCAATTCATAATTTAAACAGCCCGTACTCACGCGAAATCCGTGCATTTTCATTTGCAATTGAATCCAGTCCTTATACGAGTTGCAAATCCGTGTAAGCAAGCAAACTGCTACTAATTATCCAGATTGGAGTCCGCTACGTAGCTGGCCTGCTCACCGAGACAATGGCATCTCCAAAGCACAGAGACTCCCACAGCCAGCAAGGTTATTCTGCAGCGAGGAGAACCCAGAACTCCCGCAGTCCGAGGACCGACGATCGCGCTAAAACGCACTCCCGTTTCACCGGCCGCCGAGACCTTCCCGAGGAAATTGTAGCTGCCCATCCAGGGTAAGAAATACAATAGCTAACCTAGATTCTTCACGTGTTTACAGAAATCAAAAACGCACGCCGGAAATTTGACAGCACGAGGACCCGAAATCCTGCGAGGCGAATTCCGACTGTTCCCGAGGAATCCTCTCCGCGTCGCTAATCCCGCCAATCATACGTGTTTCGTTGGTTGCGGAATCGACAGGGAAGCAAATCACCGATCCTCCAGCAAGTTTCTGATTTATTGTAATATACAATTCACGGTTACAAATTACAACTAATTATTAAATGTATCAGCAGCTAAACCCAAATAAATTGTCTAGTTGTATTCCGATGGTGTTTTGTATGCTAAACTATCATATATCTGAGAAACCAAAATTATCTCCGACTGTTTAATAGCTACCCGACGAGCGTAAAGTTTAACAACCCTTATGAGAAGGGCAGGTGTTACAATGGCGTCTCTGAGCAGGAACCTAGACTCAGATATATACATAGTTTGGCAAACATGCACATGCAGCTCTTGTGTCCACATGGCGCCCGAGACCGATAAACTCTGCAAAATACCGAACCAGTAAATTTTGTTGTAATTTAAATAATGCACAAAACCTGTTACAGTCTAGCCGTCTAGGGAAATCTACCAGAGCCCATAACCAATCAAAACCAATAATGTCCAGTCTAAAATTCCGAGATACCCCTCCAGCTCCTGTCCTCTATAGATAAAATTCTGTCTAGTCCAGAAAGTCCTTCTGCAACCCCCAGGGACCAGCGGCTTAACTGCTGGTATGGGATTTGCGTTCCCGAGGTGCCTTAGCTAATTCCCGACAATACCTACTACGGACCGCCCGCGTAGTACCGTCTTCTGCGACCCTCCGGGGCCAGCAGCTTAACTGCTGGTACGGGATTTGCGACCCCGAGGTGCCCCAGCCAATCCCCGACAATACTACGGACCGCCCGCGTAGTACCGTCTTCTGCAACCCTCAGGGATCAGTCTCATCAGCTGATTCGGGCCTAGCAACCTCGAGGCACCCGAGCCTATGCCAGATGAAGAAGGCCAGAAGATGGCTGTAGTCCGCAATCCGCCGGAGACAATCTAGATGTCCGCCCGTGGAAGTGACCGAAGAATGGACAGTCCAGGTGTCCGCCTATGGAAGGTCTCTAGTATTAATTCAGCAGGTATACGTATGCAAGCACCTAGTGCACCTGGAAATGGAATGCTTGTAAGTTGGAATGAATGTCGCCCCGGTTAGTAGTGCAAATGCTAAAATGTTATCCCTGTTATCTCCCTTTAGGAGCGTGTTCCCTGCCACCGTAAAACCGGATAATGACAGGAGATCGTAGACGAATAGTCGAAGCTCGAAGGCGAGAATGTGTTTACCAGAATACCGTGCACCGTTTTTTAGAAATTGTATGCTGGTCCCCACAGCCTCTACAATTTGCCTTGCGATTCAATTATGTGTGAAAGAAGGCTATCCTGCAGCCTAGATGTTTCTTTCTTTTTCACGCTTAAAGACTCCCAGTATGAATGTAATGTAGGTCGACACCGCGACCAATGCAAACCGTTCCCAGAGCGTAATGTATTGTAGAAAGCGCTCCAGAGAGTCCTAGTCTTGTGTGAGTGTAAGTCGATACCGCGACGATGCCCACTCCGTGAGTTTGAAACTCTTAGAAGGAATGCACGAGTAAAAGTGCGAGGGATACTATGAAACTCTTCGCTTAATCCCGATAAGCGTGAGGGAGTATTTCAGACGAATTCCCCTGTCCTGAGCGATGGATTTTTAAAAGGGCGATTGATTTTAAAAGTGCGATTGATTTTAAAAGTGCGATTGATTTTAAAAGTGCGATCGATGTTATTGTAGTTTCCTCCTGAAGCGTACTTTTGCCACCGTAAACCCGGCTAATAGCAAGAGTTTGTAGATTTATTATCGAAGCTTGGAGGAGAAAATGTAAAAAGAATGCCGCATTTTTCTTTTCTGTACCAGTCCCTGTAAATTAAATCCTGTGCACCTTTTTTCTAGAGATTGTATACTGGTTCCCGCAGCTTTTACAATTTCCCTAGTGAACTAGTTTTTGTGAAAGAAGGTTATCCTGCAACCTGTATGCTTTCACATATTTAAATGCTTCCGAAATGTGTTTTTAAGAAACACCCGGTAAAATTTTACTCATCCTGTATATAGTTTCCGAAGAAACGCCCGTTAAAATTTTACTCATCCTGTATATAGTTTCCGAAGAAACGCCTGCTAAACATCTGGCACCCCCGCATTTCCCAGTTTGAATGTTTTCTGTGTCCCGTCCGAATAACCTCCAGGCGATCTCTGTATTGTTTTGAGAACCTCCTTGATGAAGGTGCCCACGAAGCTCCCGTTTCCTCCGAAGGGACCGGCATATGTAACGCTAGCCTCCGCGTAAATTATAGTTACACAATAAAAATGTGTTTAATTTACGCATCGCCCAGTCTCGCGTTATCTCAAGTTATATTTTGCCCGTGATGATAAGCGCGCAGGGACCGACGTCACGTCCAGAGATAACAAGGTAGTACCGAGTCGAGTCGCGCGCCGCTATCCCCACTCGCTATACCCCACTTGAGAACTTTTCCAGGGCTCATAAAAGCAGCTGCATCGTCCAATCACCAGGAGATTCCGACGAGATTCCAACGAGATTCCATTCAGATTCCCCCGAGAGGTTTTCCTGACATTCCCCAGTCTTCCCAGTTCCTGATCCCGATTTCCTTCCGATATCTTCTGGTAGACCAGACCTAGAGTTCGTTCGAAGTGGAAGATTTCGATAGAAAACCCACTTTGCGAACTTTCTGTTCATTCTCCCAGAGTACGTTTGAAGTGGAAGATTTCCATAGAAAACCCACTTTGCGTATTTAAAACTTATTTGATTAATAATCCCGGGGCTCGTTTGAAGTGGAAGATTTCCATAGAAAACCCACTTTGCGTGTCCAAAAATTTCCCTATTAACAAAACCAGAGCTCGCTTGAAGTGGAAGGCTCCGCTAGGAGACCCACTACGCTAGCCCAAAAGGGTTTCCCTGTAAATAATCCCGTCATTAATTAGGCCCAATAATCCCATTAATCTTTGTGGCATTAGCCGCCCCGAGATTCAATTCTCGCCCTACAGACGACTGCCGAAACACTTGAGTTTCGACCCGAAGCTGTCTATTTTTGATTTCAATACAAATCCGTGCATTTTCATTTGCAATTGAATCCAGTCCTTATACGAGTTACAAATCCGTGTAAGCAAGCAAACTGCTACTAATTATCCAGATTGCAGTCCGCTACGTAGCTAGCCTGCTCACCGAGACAATAGCATCTCCAAATCACAGAGACTCCCACAGCCAGCGAGGTTATTCTGCAGCGAGGAGAACCCAGAACTCCCGCAGTCCGAGGACCGACGATCGCGCTAAAACGCACTCCCGTTTCACCGGCCGCCGAGACCTTCCCGAGGAAATTGTAGCTGCCCATCCAGGGTAAGAAATACAGTAGCTAACCTAGATTCTTCACGTGTTTACAAAAATCAAAAACGCACGCCGGAAATTTGACAGCACGAGGACCCGAAATCCTGCGAGGCGAATTCCGATCGTTCCCGAGGAATCCTCTCCGCGTCGCTAATCCCGCCAATCATACGTGTTTCTTTGGTTGCGGAATCGACAGGGAAGCAAATCAACGATCCTCCAGCAAGTTTCTGATTTATTGTAATATACAATTCGCGGTTACAAATTACAACTAATTATTAAATGTATCAGCAGCTAAACCCAAATAAATTGTGTAGTTGTATTCCGATGGTGTTTTGTATGCTAAACTATCATATCTCTGAGGAACCAAAATTATCTCCGACTGTTTAATAGCTACCCGACGAGCGTAAAGTTACACAACCCTTATGAGAAGGGCAGGTGTTACAAGTTAGTCGTCTGCGGCTACTGTCGAGGAGGAAGGTACTGGACCTTCGACTTCTGGTTTCACGGCTAATAGCCGTCACAGCACTACCGCATCAATAGTAATGACACCCGTTACTACCGCCTTAACTACTGTAACGACGTCAGCCCCGAGTCCTGTCCCGCTGACGCCGCGTACGATTTCGTTTAAAGTAACCCCTGTTTTGAAACATCTTGAGATGGAATGTACAATTTTCAGGAGACCCGAAAGGCCTAACGGTCAACGCTTTTATCGAGCGGTTAACCACTTAAGAGTGGCCAGAAACCTCACCAAAGAGGAGTTAGTTACGCAGGCCATTGATCTATTTTCGGGCAATGCATTATTGTAGTACCGCACTAACAGGACAACTCCTAGCGATTGGCCACAGTTGGTCCATTTTTTTTACTTTTAGAGTTCCAACCTACGAATTATAACGAGCGGTTATCAGATGAGATTAAGCGTCACACCCAAGATCCTTCGGAGACCATGGCCATTTATATTGCAATCATGCGTACCATGTTTTCGCGTTTGACTGAGGAGGTACCTGAGGAGATGCAGCTGCGTATCTTACTGCACAATATTTCGCCATTATACCAGACCCAGTTAGGACTGACGGAAGTCCAGTCGATTAGAGAACCAGCGCAGTACGGATGTAGAATCGCAGAACGTCGTTACACCATTGAGACTTAGGTACCGCATTCTAGAAAGAAGAGTTACCTAGAAACGGATTTAGCCTATGTCAAAGTCGCGCTTGTTGCAGAAACGTGCCCAGTCAATACTGTTGAAGCACCTCACGCGAACACTTCCGAAAGGAGAATTAGAGAACCAGCACCAAGGTCGAGTATGCGGTGTTGGAATTGTAGCGAATCAGGCCATAGAGCCAGTAGATGTCCGCGCCGTTCTGATATCGTTGTGGTAGACCTGAGGTGACCGTGAATACTTGTCCTCGTTGTCTATCAGGAAATAGGAAAACGGCCCCGCGAGACACTGAATGGGCGAGCACTAGCGTGTATTTTGTAATTCGACTAAATTCAGGAAGGAACTTATCGATGAGCGCGAAACAAAGTTTGTTAAGAACAAAGTAATCTTAGATTACGTACTAGAAAGGTCATCCGATGACCGACGCCCGCACACACAGTCGAAATCATGGGCTTCGAAATGCTAGCTTTGTCGGATTCAGGAGCAAACCGTACCATTTTAGGAGCTAGAAGTTGGGACATATTTATTACGAACTGTAGGTTTACGAGTGAATAGGCGGTTGCCACCCTTGTGTTCAGTAGTCAACGGCCAGACCGTGGAGAGTTTAGGGACGATTCACTTACCGATCCGCTTGAATAATAGAGTTGTAACTATCGACGTTTTGATAGTCCCGGAAGTTCCGCACACCTTAATTTTAGGAATAGACTTTTGGAAGTGCGCGGGAATAATACCCGATGTATTTCAAGGGAATGGAAATTCTGGAAACCTAGTTTGGCGACTGTTGTATGTATGTATGTAATATTTTTGGGGAGGCTTACGTGTTAGTACCCCTACTGGTAACTTGCAGTCAAATTTTGACCTAGACCCAGATCAACGGAATCAGTTAGACGCTCTCGTTAATCGACACTTTGCGACCACCAACTCAGAACTCGGTTGCGCCAAGTATGTTAAACATAGAATTACGACTAACTCCTTACCTATCAAACAGAGGTACTATAACGTTTCACCCTCTTTAATAGGGGCGTTAAAGATTTATACTTTGGGTTAAGCTCAAATCGGAGAAATACGTTCACTCAAATATATATGAGTTTAGGAAAACACCATGTACTTAATAGAAAGATATAGGTATTATGTTTAACTATATTTACAAAAATAAGTAATCATTCGATGCAAAAATGAGTTGTATATTGTGGAAGTAACAGTTTCGCCTGGGGCTTCGCGTTTCGTTACTTCCTGGTGAGATGCAACCTTCCTGACGCTGGATACCGCGGGCGGGTACGACGGGTTATTGAACAAGCTCCACGAGCAATTGCGGATCGCACCTGTTTGGCGGCGACGGTCCGATTATTGGTAGCGCTAATGTCCCGGTCGGATAACCTCCAAATCACAGTTTTGTTGGTGTTTATGGTGCTATAATCAAATGTAAAATCACGCTGATGTACGAGATACCTGCACCTTAGTGTCAAGCTAGGAGTTCCCGCGGGACTGGTAGGTGTCCTAGAAGTTCGCAGCATATCCGTTGGAGTGACGGAAATGCGAAATTCGGCATGCGGCTACAGAGTTTAACGTACATTTAGGCGGGTCGTGTAATTTGGATGCCTAGGAACCCAATTATAGTGGCGGGTGGTTTTGCGGGTTTAGGAGTCGGGCATTGCGAACAGTCGCCGTTTCAATCTAGATTCAGGTCAGGTCTTCAGGCTAATAAGCCTGGAGTCGGGTACTGCAAACAGTCGCCCTCTCAATCTAGCTTTAGGTCAGGTCTTCAGGTTAATAAGCCAGGAGCCGGGCACTGCGAACAGTGAACAGTCTCAATATAGCTTCAGGTGAGGAGTTTGGGATAAGGGCAAGTCCGTGGACTCAAGATCGGACTGGGCAGAATCAGGACTGATGGATTCAAGGGGGAGAAATCTCAAGTCTGGACTGGACAGGATAGGTAATCTCAAATGAAGTAAACTGGTCGCGGAACATACTTTTATATCCCTCGCGTCGTGTTACCAAAGCAGCCACTTCAGACATCCTTAGGTGGGATAACGTCTGATAACGCCTAAACGAGAGAAGCATAAATTATACATTGTTAAATGTTCATATTTAAATTTATGCAGATGCTGGCGTTACAGTACTACCCAGTCTCTCCCGATATGAAAGCACATATCGATGTTGAGTTAGACTGGATGTTCAAGTCAGGCTTGGTCGAGCCCCATTTTGTTAGTTAAGAAGGATGGTTCGTACCGGTTTTGCGTCGATTTTCGCAAGCTAAATAGCGTCACCGAAAAAGAGGCGTACCCGATACCTTACGTGTCGTCAATTTTAGACCGCTTACGTGATGCCCGGTTTATAACGTTACTTGATATTAAATCCGCGCGTATTGGCAGGTTGAAATGGACGACCGGTCCAAAGAGTTAACAGCCTTTACGGTACCTGGACACGGTTTGTTTCAGTTCACCCGGATGGCGTTTGGATTAGATAACCGGCAGCGATTTGGCAAGGGTTTGTCGACCATGTCTTGGGTCCCGAACTGGAACCCTACGTTTTCGTCTACTTAGATGACGTAATTATTTGTACCCCGTTCTTTGAGAAACACGTCGAGATTCTTGACGAAGTATTACAGCGATTAAACGACGTTGGTTTAACGTTAGGACGTGATAAATGTCATTTTTGTCAACCTGGGCTATGTTGTCAACGCACAAGGACTTTTAGTCGACCCCGATAAGGTATCAGCCATTCTCAACCTACCTCAACCTAAGAACGTCTCAAAGATACGTCGAGTAGTCGGTTCGGCAACGTGGTACTGACGTTTCATTCCGAATTTTTCAGCCATTATCGCCCCTCTGACCTTACTTTTCACTTTTTTAAGAATTGAAGAAGGCTCAAAGGTTCAAGTGGACAGAACCGTGTGAAGTCGCCTTCACGACCATTACAAACTGTTTAGTTTCGGCCCCTATTCTGTTGTACCACAATTTTTCTTTCCCGTTCACCGTACAGACGGACGCTTCCAATGTCGGTATTGGCGCCGTGCTGATCCAAACCGTCGATGGTCAGAAGCAGGTCATCTGCTACATCAGTCGGACCCTTGCGAAACCCGAGCGTAATTTCTCGGTCACGGAGCGCGAGTGTTTGCCCGTCCTTTGAGCCATAGAGAAGCTTCGCCTCTACTTAGAAGGTACCCACTTTACGGTCATTACAGATCACCATTCATTGATTTGGCTTAACAACCGCAAAGAACCCACGGGAAGACTTGCCCGGTGGCCTGTTTGTATTCAGGAGTACGATTTCACCATTAAGCACCGGAAAGGAAAAGATCAAGTCGTTCCGGATGCGTTGTCCCGTGCCGTACCCGTAATAGACGTAGTCCCGGTTATCGAACCCGAGGATCCCGATGTCGGCGACCCTGGCCCGCGAGATAGTCAAACCAACCGTTGGTACAAGCGTATATGTAGACGAGTCGTTGAGAAACCCCTAGCGTAGCCGGCGTGGAAATTAGCCCAGGGTAAATTGATTAAACACGTTAAATACCCCGAACTTGACGGAGGAAGTAGTTGGAAAGAGGTAATCTCGAAGCCTCAGTGTGCGTAAATCCTTAGGAAGAATCACGATGAGCCTACCGCAGGTCACTTATGCATTTACAAGACTTTCGGTCGGATTGCGCAATTATATTACTGGCTCAAGCTTAAGGCAGATGTAGCTCGTTACGTTACTCGTTGCGCGACTTGTATAGCCCAGAAGCCCGAACAGAAGCGACCAGCCGGTTTAATCTGTCGACACCCTGTCGTGGATAGGCCATGGCAGATGGTATCTATTGATATTGTGGGGCGGTTGCCCCGTTCAAAGAAAGGCTACGTATGCATACTATCGGTGACCGATTACTTTACGAAGTTTTCCCTTTTATTTCCATTGTGCAAAGCCACAGCGGCTGTGGTGTCGCAGAAAATCGAGAACGGTGTCTTTTGCTCTTCGGAGCCCCGTAGTACGTCTTAGTAGATAACGGCGTACAGTTTCGCAGTAGAGAATTCCGTCAGCTTACCGAAACGTACAAATCTAGAATTATCTTTAACTCTTATTACCATGCGCAGGCCAACCCCGTAGAACGCGTTAATCGAGTTCTGAAAGCTATGTTAGCATTTTACGTAAAAGACAACCATCGAGAGTGGGATAAATGTTTGTCTAAAGTTACTTGCGCTGTTCGTACCGCAGTACTCGAAGTTATCGAAATGACCCCGTATTTCGCGATTTTTGATAGATACAATTAGAAGAAACTCGTTTGAGCGACCCCGAAGAAGTAGATGGTTCGGATCAGAACAGAGTAGAGAATCGCGAGGCCTTATTGCGACGGACTCCCGCATTGAGATCCGTGTATGAGGATATTGTTAAACGTTTAGATGCCGTGTACCAGACTTCAAAGATCGCGTACGACCTGCGAAGGCGCCCCGTCCTTTTTGCTGTCGGCGATACCATGTGGCATCATAATTACGTTATTTCCGATGCGGCTAAGTATTTTAACGCCAATCTGGCCGCTAAATTTGTAGGGCCGTTTTATATTCGACGTCCAGTTTCGCTTACCACTTACGAATTATCGGATGAAACCGGTGCCCCTAAAGGCATCTGGCACGCGAAAGTCCTCAAACCACACCCCACTGACGTTTAGCTTGCTAGCACTCGACCCCCTGAAGGACATTCTTGTTGTGGGAATCCCACAATGCGCTAATCTCGTGACGCGCAAAGTGCCCTCTCCAGGTAGCTTGTGGATCAGTTCTAGGGAGCTTCCAATGCCCCCCCAAGAAAAGCCAGTCGTTCTATAATTGACGACCCCCCATTTTTTGTTATCAGTGGTATAACACTAGCAGTCTGGGAATGATTCCTTATGTTCTATTGGTAGGTTGGTCAGAAGTATGCATAGGAGTAAGACACCTCAATGTTACTCGATTTTGACGAGCGCATTATACTGGCTTCGCCTAATGGAGGCCCCCCTTCTTCTTTTGGTTCTATCTTTACCTACCTTTTTTCTTCTCTCAGTATTATCAACCGTGTCCCGGCGATAATCACCCGAACCCTATTTGCTGTCCTTTGTTTCCACCTTCTCAAACCGCGCTATAGGGCGGCCGTCGCCGGCCAGGTATTTAGGTCTAGTCGGTGTCCGTGCCCGTCGTCGCAGAGCGTGCCATGCCTATTTCGGGCATGGTCGGTAGTTCGGAGGGACAGACGAGCCTGTTGGCGAGACTGTCGATGTTTGATTTTGTCAAGTTGATTTACGTTCGTTTGGCTCCCCGAGGGAGCCAAACCCCTGTCTTTTAGTGGACCCCTGGTTTAGTAACATTCCTGTTGGGACAACTTGTTCTTTTCTCGCCCGTCTCCCGTGGTCCGAGGAGTGTGTACTAGCCGTCAGCGAACCGCCAGGTCCGTACCCAAGTTTACGTGTTTCTCCCGGCGTACTCGGTCTTTTTTTTTCTTCTACCCTTTTCCCACCTTTTTGCACCCTATTTAGAGGCCCGAGTGCGTAATCCTTTCAGGAGTGCCCATTTACTTTCTGTCCATCGCGTTAGGTGATTCCGACTCGCAACGGTACGTTGTGGTCTCGGCAGGTTTTTCTGTCACCCTTTGTTATATCTGCCGGGGGCGGTAGCATGTAGTGTCCGTCACGACAATTGAGCGACGAAGGAGATCTTTCGTGGAAGGTACAGATCCTCAATCTCTGCCTTCCGCACCTTGTATTCTTTTGCGATTTCTCTCGTCTCGTATAGCTACTCTTCATCCTTCGTGGAGGTAGTCGGTCGTCGACCCCCTTTAATTCTGGTTCCGCGTGACCTTTGATCTTAGAGGTACCTTACTCCATAGGTTTTTCAAACCCCAGCTTGGCATTGTCCTGGGGCTAGGGTTTTCCAGATCCCGGCCTGATCGGTCTTGTCTAGTGTCGCCCTAAGATCGGCTCACGCGTGAGTAGGCATCTGTCTGTGTCACCCCTTTTTAGTACCGCCACGTTGTTGCCCTTTGAGCTTTCCGTAAACCCACTGGCTACGACTTCCCCCTTTTCTTTTTCTCTCTTCTGCCTTAGGCAGGAGGGACGCATTCAATTGTCGACCGCTTAGGTCACGCGAGGTTACGTTGGTTTGTAGCACCTCAGTGCCTTCCGTAGACCCCGTAACCCTAACTGCGCCTTGGAACGCCTTACGTTTCCCGAATTTGTAGCCCCTTTCATAGACCCCGTCCCGATAGTTGGGCCATCCCCATTCGTCCGTGTCACATTTTCGCCACGAAACTGCTCCGCGAGGCTATTCAGGTCGTCTCTCCCGCCCCGCTTCTTCGCTCAAAAGACTTCCATAAAACTCTTTTTCAAGTAAGGGGAGTGTTAGGGACAGTCGAGATTACGAGCGTTGTCTTCTACTTTCGGCGCACGCTACATATGCCCACATCTTCAGGCGTGTACAAACCTGACCAAATTCTCGGAAGCAGCGCGATGCTCGTGTTGAATCCCGGTTTCTGCGAGCGTGTCTTGGTTGCCGAATAAAGTGAGATGCTCTACGAGCGCGAGACGCCCGCAAGCTTGTATTCACTCATTCCACTGTTTCAGCAGCAGGCGAATGTTATCTGACACCTTTTTGTGCGAGCCCACAGAAGCGCTCCCCGCCCCAGTTCGGCAGCGCAAGACCACGTGACGTGGTTATTCTCGAACCTCGAGCCCCGGACGTCGAGAGTGGAGGTTGCGATGTGTTAAGTGTTGGTGTTGCTTGTGTAGCCTGATGATCCCAGGCGTCCTTCGGCGAACCGTTTCGAAGTAGGGCGTTAGCCCCCCTTCAACGCCTTTCGGATAATCTGACGGAGGACGGCTTAATCCCTGGTAAAATTGCGTGTATTCCGGCATTTCCTCTCAAGTCGTCCGGATACACCGTCGCTCTATCAAGGAATCTATTAGGCACCAATATCGCCGACGTTCCGAATCCCCTTCAGTAGTGTCGCCCCGACACCACCCCCGCTTTGGTAGCTTTAGCAGCCTCCTGGCCGACAGCTCGAGCAGCGAGGAACCCCCAGGAAAAGCTAAGGTGTTGGGTACTTGTAATGTTTTGATCTGCACGAACCGCATGTCGAATAGTACCGCCGAGCATGTTAATCCAGTGCGCGTCGTTGAAGGCCCCTGCACCTCGTGTGTTTGTGAACTGCATTTCGCTACAAATTTGCATCCCAGTGGCGTCGTTAAGTTGGACTGTTTGTAGCTCCCGCGTTTTGGTCACGTATTTGTTTAGTGTATAGATCTGTTTGTTTCACATTGTTATTTAGCGTGCGGACCTACATCAAAGAAGTTCGGCTATGCAGACGACTGGGCGCTCGCTACAAGCCGTAAGGAGTTTGAGATAACTGAGCAAATTTTAACAAATGACTTGGCGACCCTTGGGAGATACTTTCGCGACTGGAGATTGCAGCCCAGTGCCGCAAAGACGGAAGTATCGTGCTTCCACCTAAACAACAGGATGGCCAACTACCAACTTAAAATCAACTTTGAAGGCAGACTTCTTAGTCACAATATGCACCCAAAATATTTGGGCGTCATACTCGACAGAACGCTAAGCTTCAAAGAACACCTTATGAAGACAGCTGCAAAACTCAGAACCCGAAATAATATCCTGTAAAAGCTATGCGGCACCACATGGGGTTCCACAGCGCCCACACTCAGATCGACGGCACTGGGCTTAGTGTACCCCGTCGCGGAATACTGTGCACCGGTGTGGATCAACAGCCCATACACCAAACGTGTTGAAGCCCAACTCAATCAAGCTATGCGTACTATATCAGGCACAATCAAGGCCACGCCAACTTATTGGCTACCCACACTGAGCCACATAGCTCCTCCACAAATTCGCCGAGAACATGCTCTGGTCAGGGAGTATGAAAAAATTAACGCCGATCCTGTGCTCCGCTCCCACGTTGGAATAACCGGCAAAACCATAAATAGGCTACGCTCACGAAGACCCCCTCTGAAAACCGCAGAAACTCTTATCGAGGAAAACTTCAACATAATCGAGCGGTGGAACGCCATGCGTTACAAGCAGGCCGGGGGGCTTTGATCAACCAAGACGAATCTGGACAACACTTAATAGAATAAGGACGAATTGCGGCAGGTGCTCCGACTCACTTTTCAGATGGGGAAAAATACCTTCACCAAATTGTGACTACGGCGCTGAAAGACAGACTATTAAAAACCTGGTAGAGGACTGTCCAATTAGCTCCTACAGTGGCAACCCATCCGATTTCCTGATTGCGACAAGAGAGTCAATAGAATATATTTGTAATCTTGATGTGTGTTTGTGAAATTTTGTTATTTTTGTTATATACTTACCTGTGATGTAGCCATACGCTAAATAAAATAAATTAGCGTGCGAGTATTGTCCTTTTGGAGAACCCGTGCACAATCTAAAATTGTGCACTTCGCATTGTTATGATGTAATGTGTGAGTATTGCCCCTCTGGCGAAATCACGAGTAGATTCAAGTTGTAGGGCTTAGCCCTTTTTGTTGTCGAAGCACCAGCGCGCTCTGCTAATACGCAGCGTGCTTGGGATTTTGTTATGCGTTGCCGTCTACTAATCCTTATTATTTATAACAGTTAAGATGCACCCATTACTGTAAAATTTCATGGATATATTTGTGTGAGTTTAAAGATCAATAGACCCCATTTGTTAAATGTTACCAATGCGTTTTCTTTATGCTGTGTTTCGATTTACATACTTGTAATACTGTGTCATGTTATCGCCCGAGCGGCACTCTGTATGTGATTTGTGTGAAGCAGATCCTGGCCGAATCTTGTGAGCGACAAGGTAGGTCCTGATGCTCTGGTTGCCGTCTGCAGGGAGCTCTGAAGCTACACACCCTCCAACCCCGTTTGGTCCTTCGGGTTTCTGTCAGATGTGGGTTTAAATCTATACCCGAAACCCGTGGCACCCTTTTATTTATCGACACCCTGTATATGTCGTCACACTTGTCCCTAACGCGTCCTGTTCGAAGAACCACACCCATCTCAATGAGCGTATTCAGCCGCGGCTATTAGCCTCTCCATGAGTATTTAGGACAAGCCTGGGAAATTTTCCCGAATGTGATATAGGTTGATGGCACTCCCTAATCGCAGGTGTCGTAAAAACAGTTTTGTACCGTAACAAATCTAAAAGTATTAAAATTGTTAACATACTTTTGTCCGTGGCGGTGAGATATCATCAATCATAGTAACATATGTAAGAACAGTGACGCAGCTTCATCCTGGTGTGTAACCAGGACGAGTGGGCGGTAATATTTTTTGTGTATTTAGGTACTGGCGGATTGGTTTTGCCATAATTTTTCCCAGTAATTTTGAAACAGCAGGTAGAATACTGATAAGACGTAGGCCCTTAAAGCTAGAAGGTGAATTAACCTTGGAGAAAGGTAGAACTTTCCCTATTTTCCAAACACTAGGAAACTATATAATGTTTGACGCTTTCGCGGTTACTTGAATTGTCAATATTAGAATTAAATTTCGGCTTAAACCTTTGTAGATATACACCCAGCATTTGTAGGCTTAATGTGCACAACACCTTGTGAGGGTTTATGTAACAGTTATGTTCTTTGGTGGCTTGTGAACTCTTACAAGCCACCCATGATTTGGTCCGTGTTGCGAATTGTTACATAACTTCTCTCATTTAATCTCTGGTCTATTTTAAACTGTTTAAGAAATTATCTTGCACACATTGTATACAGCTGGAACTCTTTAAATGTTCCCGGTAAAATTTTGAACTTACCTTTTACTAAGTTTGGTATGGGATTTGAATGTTACATTACCCCTTACATTTTAGGAATGGAAATAAAATTACTACTTAATATATAAAACTTGTTTATTGGTTAAAAAATCTAAAACTTAACATATAGAATATACATAAAAGCGTGAGTACTACAATACACAAATGCCATATTAAAAAATAATGAAATATTTTAGCTGTTATGCATGGCAATGTTAATTAAAATAATGAGTGAAAATATTAAGTAACCATTTAAGTTAAGGAACACATTTAAGGATCAACAAATGCAATCATGATATATCGAACACCTTTGGTCACCAGGAGGCCCTCGTGATAATGCGTCAGTCGCCCAGGGTGCATTAACATCCACCCTTGCTTTGTATCAGTCACACTGCAGTTATACCGGATAAATCGACAACCTCCCCCTTCATAATCTTTCCCCACTTCATTCAGAGCAATATTTATGGTGTAGGTAGAACTATCATGATGGGGCCGCAGTGATGGTTGTTCACCAGGTTTGTAGCGCACAACGAAATTCATCAAAGAACGTGGAGGATCATGAAAATAACCTGTGAAAATATGTTCTTGGATAGGTCGTACCCATCTTTGCAGGAAATGCAGCCAGTGCTGCTCCCAGCCCACTTGATTCATATGTATGTCGCGTGTCGGAACAGCTTCATAGCCTCCTGAAAGGCGTTCATCGTTGTTTTTGCCATCTGACCACTGTCCAAAGTTTTCCATCATATTTATCAAATCTTTGCAGAAGCGCTTTGTAACGATTGGATTCCAATACACATCTGGACACGGCTATATATATTAAACATAAATAAATTTGGTTATTTAAAACAAGCTAACAAAGGTCTTACTTGCATAGCTTTCTTGTTAGGGTTGAAATTTTCAGCATATTCTTGGTGGATATAACGTTCTTCCCAATCTCGTTCGTTGTCAAAAATTTGGTACATATCAGGGGCGGCTCGTGTTACATCGTACGTCTCAGGGTTGACTAAGTGGCCGAAGTCAATGCGGTTGGACACAAACATGAAAACGTCCAGGTCACGTAAATTTGCACAGAAAGCCATGTCTGCATCCAAGTTGTCTCTTACATGGTTTATTTGGCTCCGGTCGTGCTGTCGTAAGATTGTGGCATTTATTAAGTAGCAGTTACTTATGAATGGCACATTCCATAAGCCTCTGCAACAACAAAATATGCAATTAAATCACACACGATACTATCTGTACTGTGTTAGAAATGTTTGTAGTTTTGTTTAAATAAAACAGTTCTTGTTTTAATTGTTACATTGAAATTTGCACAAATTATTCATATAACTAAATGTACACAACTTTATTCTATCGAGATCATGATGAAAAAGAAAGTCTTTCGGTTTGTAACTGCTCAACAACCCCTGCGTGCCTCGCAACACTAGACTTTTTCGTTGTTAAAATCTGTTAAATTCAACTATTACATAATTTAGTCATGAAACATAGAAATAAGTCAGGCTTGCGAAAGGTAACAGCTTGGAAATGTAGTTGTGTAACGGACAAATAAGTAGAGTTACTATTTGGTCCAAAGTACATACATATGAATGGTTTAGGTAAAATCATCTATCTGCAGAAGATATTTGGTTTTGTAAGTAATGAAAATTGTGCACTAGCTCCTAAATTATACTTTAGCAAGATTCAGTTAACATTTTATGAAGTTTTTCCTTAAGAAACTGCTCTTTTTTGATCCTAAAACTTGAGTACTTGAGCCAAAATAAGACGATTAAGTTGCAGCATCAAAATGCACACCACACAACTTGTGAGAGCAGTAGATAGAAGTAGCAAATCAAGGCAATGAATCAACGTTTGTGACATCTTGCAACGGCTGAGTACGTGTCACCTTGACATTTAATAATCACCTTGGTATTTAACCAATATCCTGCTAGGAATAAAACTAAACTATATTTCTTACATTGTAGTAATTAGATTAAAACATATCATGCATTTAAAACATACAAGCGTCGCGCATGAGTCAAGCGTCGCGCATGAGTTTGTGCACGCAAACTAGCTAATTTAGTCGTTGAGTGCGGTTATTAATAGAACAAAGCAAGTTATGCGCGGGCTTGGAGGTAGCGGGGAGCAGTTGCTCTCCAACAAGCAAACTGTGCGTGTCGCCCGAAACCAGAGGGACGCTACACAAAGTATTATAAGTGCCAGCTTGGGGAAGCATCGCCGAAACACCGCAGTTTATAACCAGAAGTTGCTATTCCGGCTGCTATTCGAGCTTCAAGATAACCAGTCGACTTTGCCAACACACGTAGCTGATCGCTTGGCAATCTTGCTACGAAATAAAGGCAAGTCTAGTTACTTCAATTACATTTTACGAGTGAATGTATGGCCCAGGAAGGGCAATTGCAACGCATTGTGCAATAGCTGCAACCATCATAGTGGATATAACATTTATCTACTACCAATGTGTATTCTTTTTATGTATTTGCATGCATGTATGTTTCTTTTACAGAGTATATATCTTATCATGTAAACAATTTGGTTTTAATTTCCGGCAGTTTGCATGTACAATTACAGCATTATAGGTGATCACGAGCAGACCGGCAAGAGCAATATTGTCATTCCCCTTAGCTGCACTGAGATAAAAGCGGGTCTTGTACTACCACGACTGGGCTAATTAGCATGCAAAGGACAATATAAATTCATAGTACAGTATAGTATAAGGCACGGGAAAAGGCACATTACAATCTGTCTGAAACGAAGTCATTGATATAACTATCTCTACTTGCATATTGTACAGCAATAGAAGGTTGGCATGTATCTGATGAACCGTCTCTATTGGATCACCAATATACAAGATTTGATCTTGTAACACAACAATACTGCAGCAGGGACTAGGGGATTGTCCTTGAGAACCTTAAATTGTGATTGAACTTGAACTAATGGCTGAGCAAGTTCAATTGACTATCATACCAGGCTATAAGAGCAGCTGTTCTTTAGAACTCAAAAGAAGGAATTGAGAGATTTCTTGATGGAACTATGAACACTCTGTGTTAAGAGAAGAAACACGCAGACAAAAGAACTAACTTAATATAATAAAGCTCTAAGAGAGGCAAAGCGAGAAACTACTTAAGAAGGTAGTAAAAGTCCCCTAAAAAATTATTTTTCTTCAATCGAATGAAAACGGATGCTCTTCCAGTGTGTCTTTTGTCTTCAAAATGCACGAACAAAAATAACAATACAAAAATGATAGTAGTCGTTACGCCAACAAGAAGTAATAAATAGTACAGGAATACTTTACGGCCTTGGCTGGCAAAATTTTCCTGTATGATTCTTTATAGTTTATAAATAAAGAATAAATCTACTCATTTTTGGTATAACACGATCGAAGAAGAAATAGCATAGGAATCTGTGAATGTATCAGTTTTCCTACTAGTTACAGAGTGAGGAGCGTAAGTAAAATTTGGGTCGCGCAACTGCTCGGCACCCAATTGGCAAATCTCACAGTAACGGCGAGTATACGAAATGCCTTGCTTTTAAAGGAGCAATTCAAATTTTGATAAAGCTTCCTTTTACAGTGATCTTATAATTAGCCAAAAATTGGATTTTTAATTAAAAAAAACAAAAGAAATCCATTTTAGAGGTATTGAACTGGAAAAGCACCTATCTCACATCAATACACATCAAAAATGTAATAAAAATGTAAAGTTTGAAAAAAATCGTTAGCCATTTTTGAAAAAATAAAAAAAACTGTCGCATCTAGATAGTACACAAAACTTATACATGAAGTTTCAACGCCATACCTCTTTTAGTTTTTGAGATATTCTGTTCACAGACACACAGACCAGTGAACAAAAATGTGTTTTGGGTTCAGGGGGCTCTAAAACGTGAAGATCTGTTGAAAACTCAATTTCGAATTTTTGGGGTGAATCCAATACTTTCTTTATCGTAAAAGGAAGTAATAAACAAGATAATAAATAGAACATGCGATTCCAAATCCGAAAAACATGTACAACATATTGTGATGTCCTAACTTAGGGTTTAATAAATAATTGACTCTTTATGGGTTTAATGAATTTCAATTAAATTATAAACAGCTCTAATTATCTCAAGTTTCGTAAGTTGCCTGGCTAATGTTTGTTTCCTAATTTTTTAAATTATTAAATGACTCTATGTACAGGGTTAGGTCGCTACATCCATAATTAAACTGCTACTTTCTTAATAATAATTATCTAAAGTTCTAATAAACATTTATTTGTACACACTCTGTATGCTCGCTATTTAACTGACAGGAATTTCCTAACGTGATATTTCCCACCTGATGGGACCGACATTAATTTCAAGATGGTTCACTGGTCTTTAACAGCGCGTAAACAGCTTCAAATTTTAATTAAATTGTTAATGTCCACGCTGTTGTTATGCAATAAAAATTGAATGTAAGTACACCGTGTCACGAAACAAAACACTTCTAGGGACGCCACTACAGGAAGTAAATTGCAAAACCCACGCCGTTCGAACACAATCACAAAATTACACTTTTTAGATAGAAAATATGATTTTTAGGTGGCTTCTAAGATGATCTCACGATGCTCTGGACAGGATGTCACCACCAGTCTGCTGCTAGCAAAGCATCAAATCTGCACTCGTTTGCACCTCAATTTCGGCTGCGCTTGGATTACCTTTTGGATAGCTTTCACTGAAACTGGGGCCTTATTATAGGGCTACGTTGCACCACACGTAAGCTGCTCGCTTATGCACTTCGTAGAATCACTTTGACATAGTGTGGCTTGCACTTGACCAATTTGATGCGTCGTATCTACCTGTTGCGAAAGCTCAATACAAAGGAAAAGTTTCCTAAATTACCCTGGGCACACTCTCCCAATAAAACACAACTTCTTGGAAACTTGGGTATTTAATAACACATAAATATTCTTTATATTGGGAAGCTTAGCAAAAATAGAACTAACTTTCTTGAAGGAGCAGCCCCCAACTTCTTTGTGTACAGTTTTGTTTTTGTTGCGTGAAATGCCAAGCCTACTTTGATTTTAATTTGTTTTTACACAAAAATAATGCTTTTCTAAAAACATCATACTATGAATTATTTACAAGGCCTATGCTATTTTATGACAAATCTCAACTTTAAATTATTACATTTGCTGGACATTTTTACCATTAATATCTGTATTGTTGGTTATGTTATAAATTACTAATAATTATTATTTTACATATAGGGCTAATAAAATGTGATCATAGCAATATATACAACATTTGAGTAAAACTAATTCATCTATTACGTTGTAGTCTGTGACATTTTTAGATGTTTTTAAAAACTGCAATGCCTATCATACAAGATTAACAGAAACTTTGAATTTTGACATTTCATCAAAGTGAAAATCTATCAGTTGTCTGAAATTAAGTTGCTGTTTTGACGTTTTTTATATGAAAAGAACAATGCAAAAACAGTACTTTAATAGACCCTATTAGAGCACTGTTTTTAGACATTAAGACATAAAAAAATTGTTATTTGTATTCTAAGGCACTGAAGTTTAACCTTTTATCACAAATGTGGATTTAGTTGCAGAGGCCCGTAGCGCCAAAGCAAATAAACCATATAATTAAGAAAACAAGATTTAAAACAAATGCAATTGTGTAAATAAACGATACTTGGAAATAATCACAACAAAACAAATCGTTTAAACAGTGAACTGTAGTACCCTACTGCTTCCCATGTTAAGCATACCCCATCCATATAAATTGCATGTCATATTTAAAACAAAACAAACGATAAGGTCCACTGCTAAATATTTAATCGTAACTAATGACACATAATATGCGATGTCACAAGTACTTCACACCGTCAACAGCCTCGACGAGCAATTATTTGGTTTCCTGGCACCAATTACGTCAAAAACAAGGGAAGGAAATTTCGATACGCACATTATATATTATTCCATTTTAGGTCACAGCATTTACCACATGTAACTCTGGCCGAGTGGTGAACAGAGCTTATTTGCTTATAGCAGGATGAGAACATTGGTTCTCGTAAGCGTTATTCTTTGCAGCTGTGTGCTGACATGTGAGGGTGCCCGAGGAGGTGGCCGTGGAGGAGGTATTTTTTACCTAAGTTATTGTTGTCTATTCAATGAAGTTTTCTGCAGGGGCCAAACGTGGACGGGGTCGCTTCTACCACTCCCGTATGCCGGTTATGATTCAACATAGAAGCCCTAACTCAGATAACTATTACGAGCATAAAGATGTAAGTACAATAATTGCATTTCTACATGTAGTTGTGATTAAAATTTACCGTTAGGGGGCTCGGATTGTGCAAGCAAGCCACTTCGAGCAGGATTATATGCTGGGGCGCAAGATTTCCTTTTTTTGTATGGCTCAAGGTAGTATTAAGTTAAGTGTTTTACAGATATGTAACAGCGATAGGATTTCAGGTTTACCAAGGCCTGAAATAACATGGTTCAAGGATGGAGTAGAGCTATATTACCATAAATTCTTTCAGGTAAGAATGGTCAATATTAATTACAAAATATTGCATTTGTCGGTCAAGTAATACTGTTAGAAGTTGCATATGTACATTTAGTACATTAGGAGATTTTTTAATATTAAATTCTGCCTGTTGGTACTTAAAAAAGATGAGGATTTTCGTTTTACTTTATGAGGATTTTACAGTTTCAAAATAGATGCAGATTTACAAGTTTGCTATTGTAGGTGCATGAATGGCCAGTAGGCAATGATACGATGAAAAGTAAAATGGAGATCGATCCAACGACACAGCAAGATGCAGGTTACTATGAATGCCAAGCTAATAATCAGTATTCGATAGATATTCGGGGTTTTCGGACTGATTATGTGATGATAACTTACTGATTCTATTTTTACATTATGTACTATATTAAATTAAATAATATATTTTGCACTGTATTATTTAAATCTGCTTCCTTTAATATTGTTTCTAAGCCTATACTAAATATTACATAAACGATACTCCTCAGATTTCCATATCATTTTTTAATAACTCTCATACTTCATTCACATTTCGACTATTTCTACATGTATTTAAGAATTTTACTATATTCTTATGTATATGAAGAATACTTGAAAGTAAAAAACATGATACTACTACACAATAGAATTCTGAACACACTGTAGCAGGCCATGGATGCCAATAAAAACCAAACAATTGCATAAATTGAAACCTCAATGTTTACAGTTTTCAGTTGCAACTTTGGCAGGTTGCAGTTAAAACGTACAGAAATATTTTTGATTTCTATTAGGGACAGTAAAACCTGTTCCGCTAAAGAATCAGGTGCACCTGATCCGGAATCCGACTCCGAACTAGGTGCGAGAAATTGCAGGTCTCGTTAGATACTGGAGTCGCATCTCAGACGGACTTGCACATACAGTCGCATATGACTCAAATGTAATTGCCATACCAATCTCACAATTCCGAATCCGAATCTGAAATTCCTTCCGTACATTATGCAGTTCCTGCTCAGGTACGAACGATTACTAAGCGCAAATTCGATGTCTTCGAAGTCCAAGAAAAACAACCGACCCGATTCACTTCCCAGGAGCGAGAGTCCGGTATTCAGTTCCTCTGTTCCACGCTGCTCAACGCTTACGCGACCTCGGTTTCGGTGCAATTCATTGAAGGAACACCGGATCAAGTGACCTACTCTTTTACGAACTCCGAACTAGGTGCACTTACTCCGGCAAGCAAACTAGGTTCGAAAGAGTAGATCCAGGAATTGACAACCATCCCTAATTTTTATAAGTTGTTCGGTGTCCCCATGTCCCCTAGACATTATGGAAGTGCCACGAAATGCTTTTTGGCGAAAAGACCAAAATTTAGTGGCAGCTTTTGATGACCATAATTCTTTTGTTATCTACAGTTAGTTGTGTTTCGCACATTTACACGTGGACGGAGTATGTAAAAAGATAAACCAAGACCTGCATGACCCCCTTGTGTTGAACACGTTACTGCTACCTAAAAGTTGCTTAAGGAAAATGAGAATATAGATTTAACAAGAACTAGATATTGGATCATCCTCAGTAAATAATATCTGACATCAACAACTGGCCGTGAGGTAGTTGGCAAGTTGGTGGATTCCATATTTGTTAACCAAAGAACGGATACAAGCATGGGTTGACTGGTGCAGATTTATGTATAAAAGTAGAATCTTCAAAGCATGTGTTTAATATTGTTACGGTTGATGAGTCTCGAATCTACAATTATGACCTCGAGAATAATTATTCACTGATTGCTGCTTTCTTCCGACACTCCAGTTGCAGTAATCCCTCTTGACTATCGTCAACCTGTAACTTTTAATTGTGGTATACAGAAACTTTCCTTCCTCAAGCCTTTCTAAATTTCAGCGTACGTTTGACGACCTTCCATTGACTACATAAAGCATCTTAGAACAACACCAACAAAAAATCTTTAGGCATCCATAAAGAACAATTTTTGAAAAACTACGCTCCATGTGAAGAATTCATTGTAATATCAAATTCACCTAAGGACGGTCTGATGTCATCCTAATGGATGTATGAGTGAAACTGATTAACTGTGTGCATCACTATAACAACCAGTTTCATGCAAACGATAAACATCAACAACTCCGCTAGTCAAAACCACTTCTATTCGTCAAAATTCATAACCTGAAAACTGTTTTAAAAAATAATTTTAAAGATTTTAAAACTAGGGTATATAACTTAATGATGCTTGAAATGACTTTATCCACTGTCTCGAGTATTTACCACACACACGACGTCAGGTGAATGAACTCCTGGTTAGTCCTGATTTTTGGTATGTCTTTTCACGTACACTCGTGTCTACCCTGGGGTTTGAACCCGGAACCACTGATCGCTGTGATTACGAGTCTGTCACTCTTACCACTAGGCCACCAGTGCGGCCATATATTTTAGTTATAAATTTATATATATTGCTATAACCCTGTATATGATATTAAATCCCAGTGTTAGATGAATTTATGTAAATTATATGCCCTTCTGTATAAATGATTGATTATTATTGGTGTTACTAATATTTCTAGCTCTAACAGTACAATTATACTTAAATCAGGTCGGTTCGTGCATTATAATAGTATATTATTATACGAGCATATAATGGATGCTATTATTATACGAGGATGGCGTTTAAATAACGAGCGAGCGAAGCGAGCGAGTTCTTTAAGCCATCTGAGTGTACTAATAATAGCTATTATATGCGAGTGAAATACGCTATTTTATTTGCAACTACTTTATTTACATTCATTCCAGAAAATTTTTGTATGCGATATCATAAGTTTTCTTCGACTTTTCTGGGAGTAAATTTTGTGTAGCTTGTTTGCCAACTTGGCGGACTTCAGGGTGAATACAGCACTATTGTCGCTATCGTTTTCCATTTTAGGTTTGGGACCAAAGAAGTGTAAATTATTATTTTCAAACTGACAGACTGATAACTGTCAACTCGAAAAAGCAGTTTATGGCCTGTTTGATTATATGCACATAAATCCGTATTAGCGATGTAATTATGGTGGTATCCATGCATTTATGATGGTATCGATGTAATTATGAAATATAAACAACAGGCATTGTGATTTTAGTTAATAATATATATCATAATTGACAAATAATCGCAAAATAACAACGGTATTGTTTAATAGTTGTAAATAAAGATTATTATGACACTTGAAAAATAATTTTGTTCAATGAAAGCTTACTTCAAATATTCTATGACAGTTCGATAATTGTCAATGTCAAGTGACTATGAAAGTGGAAAATCAGTCGAAGCATATTTAGTACAATACCTATCATTCAATAAACATGAACAATGTAAGTGATTCCTATTTATAATTACTTCACTTCACTTTAGTAATACTTTACTTTTAGCTCTTTCAACAAATACCTGCAGTTGTCACCTGTCCAAGCAATTCAGTCTGCCTCTTCACTGATCCAAGCGTATATTACATCTGCTTACAGAAGCTTTTTCATTTGCGCACTAACCCAAGTAGAGATACAATCAACTACCAGTAACTGCAAACGCCCTTCATCCAAATATGACAGGACACTCATTACTTCCACCAACAAACTTGACAAGATATACTACCAGTAGCTGCAATGTCTCCTGTACACAACCCAGTAACAAGAATCTCGATGAGGTCCAATTCACAAGATGTCCACTCCAATAAGAAGCTTGACGAAGTACAATACCAGTAAACGAAAAACTTGTTATCCAATTCACAAGATGTTTACTCTAACAAGAAACTCGATGAGGCCCACTACCAATAAATGCAACGCCCGTTATCCAATTCACATGATGTAATTAATTAACGCCCTTCCAATTCTGGATCTAGTTTGCCTTTAGAAACGAGTGTGACTCCGAGGTATTTCAGTTTTGTAGTTTGTTTGATGTTTTCATTTCCTATCTTCAGCTCGATTTTTTCTTGTTCTCTTGCTATCAGCATCGTTTCAGTGTTTTTAATGTTGATTTGCATGCCGGCTGCTGTCAGCTCTTCATTCCATGCATCGATACTATTTTGAAGATCTTCTTTTGTGTTTGCCATTAGTATTAGATCATCTGCAAACATAAACTCACTTACTCTGACATGTTTTAGGTTTCTAATTCCTAATGTTGCTCTCTTTGGTCTTTTACTCGCTCTGTTATTTACTGATTTGGATATTTCAGCCATCGCCGCTATGAAGAGTAAAGGGCTTAGGGTTCCTCCTTGTCTCACACCTTTGTGGCTTATGAATTCTTGTGTCGCTGCCTGTCCAATTCTTATGCTGTTCTTAATTTCTTTATATAGGCTTTGGATTACTTCCAGCAGGTGTCTGTTTAACTTTCTTGCTCTTAGAGTTCTCCAAATTAGTTCTCTCGGTAGGCTGTCGAAGGCTTTTTCCAGGTCGATAGCACATGTATATAGTTTTCCATTATAATTTATTACGTTTTCTGTAATCCGCTTGAAACAAAATATCCAGTCTTGGGTACCTTTTCCAGGTCTAAAGCCTGCCTGGTTCTCATTTAATGTAGGTTCATTGCATCCCGTAGCTTCTTTACTAGAATTGTCTCGTATATTTTATATGCTACACAGAGCAGCGATATTCCGCTATAGTTTATGTTATCTATACCTGCTGCTTTGCCTGTTTTTAACTTCTTTATGGCCGCTTCTAATTCCTCCTTACTTATTTCGTCTGTTCGTACTTCCTCATTGTGATTCAGTGTACCGTCACCTATAACGTCTTTGTCCATTGTTGGTTCAGCTCCGACGACCTCTTTGAAGTGTTCCTACCACCTTTCTTTTATTTCTTCTACATTTGTTAGTAGTTCACCCTCTTTGTTTTTAATGTATGTTGTCTTTTTCTTTCCTTTTTTTAGTCCTTTGATTATGTGAAATAGCATTTTCCCATTTCCTTCATTATTCCTTTCCTTCTCTTCCCAAACTCTTCCCAGGATTCTGACTTTGCTTTTTTTATTTGTTCCTTAACTTTGGTTCTTTGTGTTTTGTATTTTTGATAATTCTCGTTGTTCCTGTCATTAATATATTTCTTCCACAGCCTTTTCTCTTCCTTTACTTCTTCTTTAATTGTTTTATTCCACCATGCCGTCTGTTTTATCTGATTGTTGTAGCAAGTTACCCCACATACTTTTTCGGCAGCGTTTAATATAATGTTTTTAAAATTACTCCAAAGTAGTTCTATATTATCTGTTTTGAGATTTTCTCTGGCTAAATGTATTCCTTGTCGTATTTGTGTAGCGTATTCTTCCTGTGTTTCTGTATCTTGCAGCTTATAGCTCTTAATGCTTTTAAATGTATTCTTATCTTGTCTTTTATTTAGAGTTGTCAGCTCTTCTAATCTAAGTCTAACTTCTACTAGGTAGTGGTCGCTTCCTACTTCTGCACTTCTCTTGACTCTCACATCTTTTATTTTGGCTTTGTTGTCTTTTTCTACTAACACTAGGTCGATAATTGATTTTTCACTTCTACTAGCAACTTCCCTCGTAAATTTATGGATGTCTTTGTGTCTGAACCATGTATTTGTCACGATGCAGTTATTTTCCATACAGAACTCGATTATTCTTTTGCCATTGCTATTCAGTGTGTGTTCTCCCCATTTTCCACATGCACCTTCAGTACCTTCTGGGTTATTACCCACACATTTACCCACATTTAGATCTCCTAAAGTGATGATTCTATTTTTGGTTTTATCAAATTCCTCTTGAAGCTGTTCCCAGTATGCATCTTTAGCTTGTGTCTTATCATTTTCATTAGGTCCATATGTTATTACTAATGTATACATTTCTTTTGCAAATTTTACTTCGATGGTCATTAATCTTTCGGAGATAAAGTTCCATTTTTTAATATAATTAATATAATTAGTGTTTACTAAACAGGCTACACCTGCTTGTGCCCAGACTGCATCATCTACCCCACTGTATAGCAGCAAGTGGCCTCCTTTTACCGTCTCGTACCCCTTGTTTTTCCGTTTCGTTTCTGTCAGCGCTAGTATTTTTATATTTGTTTTCTCAAACTCTTCATACAGTTTATTTTCTTTTCCTTTTAGACTTTGTATGTTCCAGGTGCCTATTTTGATTTCTGTTATTTTACTACTGCTAGTATTATTTCGATGGTTCTTTTCCTCTTTAACTTTCCTAAAGAAAAGTAATGGTTTCATAAATTTTAATTCATAAGTCTTTTGTTTTTGAGAAAGGTGCTGTGGAGAATATTTGGAGATAGAAAAAAAGAAGACGGATGGGAAAGAAGAAATAACGAAGAGCTGGAACAGCTGTGTAAATAAAAAATATATGGCAGAATAACAAACTGCCAAGGAATGACAAAATACAATAATATGTCCAATATACAAAAGCGGAAGTAGGTACCAATGCGAAAATTACAGAGGCATAGGACTATTGGGTGTAATTTATAAAGTGCTCGCCAAGATAATAGAGGAAAAGCTGAGACCATATATTGAGCAGATAATAGAAGAGTACCAATGTGGTTTTAGACAAGACAGATCAGTGAACGACCAGATCTTCACAATAAAAAAAATCCAAGAAAAGCTGTTGGAAAGAGGGGTTCACCTACACACATTGTTCATTGACCATAAACAAGCGTACGACAGCGTGAAAAGAACAGAACTCCTAGAAGCCATGAAGGAATTGAGGATTTCAAGTAAGTTGATAAAATTAGTGAAGATGACGCTAATAGAAACAGAAAACCAAAGTTTCAGTATAAATAGTGGCCTAAGACAACTTTCAGCAATTCTTTTCAACCTTAATTTAGATAAGAGTGCAAACTAAATAGAGAAGCAGTAATCACTAAGAACCCACACCAATGGATAGCGAATGCCGACGACATAACAATAATGGCCAGAACCAAGGAAGAACTTAAAGAATTAATAAAAGGCTAGAGATAACATCAAGAAAACATGGAAAATTTGAAAGATGTTTGCGATCATATTATACTTGGACTAGGGATGGGCGCATGACGTGAAAACAGTCGTGTTACATCGTGTCACGACGTGTCACGTCGAGTCACGTCGTGAACGTGACTTAATATTTGAAAATCATGAGGTGAACGTGAGTGAAAATTTCCAAGGCGTGATTCACGTTTCACGTTAATTTCACTTTAAATATTTAGTAACGAATAAAAACTGCAGGGTGCCCCGGGTAAATCAAAATTTTAATGTGTAGATGAACTTATTATTCTAATAAAAGTAATGTTTTATTTTGTATACTAGGCTTAACGCTGAAAATGTTGATCCTGTACGTAATAGTATTTTACAGGAGAAGTCCGCTAGGATAGCCTTTACTGCCGAGCCAGAGAGTTTGTGAGACGAGCTCGAAGAGCGTGTCGAATAATACTGGCGAGGCAGTAAAGGCCCTAACGGAGTGTATTGTACAATAGTTTTTGTAATACCTGCATACAATTCGGTCATACCTATCTTTTTATATTTATTTTCATCAAAACGCTAGATTTGTGTAATGACGTTTTAGAATGATTGAGAGTGCGTAGGACGTTGCAACTGTTGTTTATAAATGTCATTTATTTCCAATTTTGTGTATGGCTGTAAGCAGGTGACAAACGTCACTTGACGTTTGGCACACAATTTAGCAGGCCATGGTCTTTACGGACACTTTTTACGGCCGGGCCATAAAGAGGTTGGTTACGTAGTACTAAACAGTCCTTAAAGAAATATTTAACAAGTAGGTATTACAAAAAAGTTGCTGGAACGTAAGAACAATCCATACAAGTGGAAAAACAAATCAAATAGTGAATCAAATGCTTAAGTATAGAATTGACGTTTTAGGGCTAAGTGAAATGAGATGGCTCGGCAACGGTGAAGTAAGGACAGAGCAGGGTATTACAGTAGTGTATTCCGGTAAATGTGGAGATAACGCCAAACACGAATATGGCGTTGCGTTTATGCTAAGCAGGGAAGCCAAAAAAGCGCTTTTGGATTGGAAGCGATTTCCAAGAGAATAATTGTAGCTAGATTCAGGCCAAATTTTTCAATGTTACGATAATAAACACATACGCTCCTACAGAAAATGAAGTATATGTAAAAAAGAAGAACATTACAAAGAATTGCAATCAGTGTATGATAAACAACGAAACAGTCATAAGCGAGATATTATCATTCTAATGGGTGACATGAACGCAAAAATTGGTAACAAAAATGAAGGCAGGGAAGAAATAATGGGTAGGGAAGAATAGGCAAGCGAAATGTTTCTGGACTTTTGCACTATAAACGACCTATTAGTAGGTGGCGTGTCTTCCCACATAAGCTAATACATAAAGTCACTTGGATCGGACCGGGAGGAAGGCCACAAAACCAAATCGACCACATAGCTATAGAAAGGAAACACAGAAGCTGCCTTTTAGATGTTAGAGCAATGCGAGGAGCAGACATAGGTTCCGACACTTCTTAATAAGGGCAAAAATAAGAATTAAAATTAAGGCTGAATATAACATACAGCAGAAGACTGTAAGATATAACACCCTCCTTCTGAAAAACGACGAGATACAAAGTGACTATAATAGACGGCTGGAAGAAAAGCTAAAACAAGACAGGGTTCGATAACTTGAATATAGAGGAGACGTGGGAAAGATATAAAAGTATATTGAAAAGCACAGCAGGAGAAATAATTGGAATTAAAAGAGGAGTGATAAACCATGGTTAACTGTGAATACAAAAAAATCGATAAAAGAAAGAAATAAAATAAAACAAAAGATACTAGGTGCTAAAAGACAAGACAGAAAAGAAGCGTTAGAACAGACATACTGGAGCACAGACAAGCAAATAAAAAGAGTGCAAGAAACGATAGGAGGAAACAACAGGAAGAAATATTAATGAAAGCAGAAGAGGCAACTAGAAAAAGCGATATGAAAACTCTGTACAACACAACACGAAAAATGGCAGGGAGTAGAACTATAACAACGAATAACATTAAGGATAAGAATGGGGTGATGCTTAAATCACAGAAGACATTACGAATAGATGGATTGATTTTTTAAAGAAATTTACTCAACAAGTGAAGCTAACAGCTTGATTATTAATAATGAATTGAACGAGCTATAAAGCTCTTAAAACCTGATAAAGCAGCTGGCCTTGACGACATACCAGCGGAATTAATAAAATCAGGTGCAAAGATCAATGTTCATATGCTACATCATTTACTGAATAAAATATGGACAGAAGAGGAAATCCCTAAGGAATGGTCAATAGGAATGATTATTATTATACCCAAAAAAGGTGACAGGACTGAATGCGAAAATTGGAGGACTATAACTATTCTAAATACAACAAGTAAAATCCTATCAAGAATAATATTGGAGAGATTAAAAGATGCAACATTGGCCACTCTGAGAGAAAATCAAGCGGGATTCAGACCAAGAAGATCCTGTATTGCCAAGAAGATCCTGTATTGATCACATTGTTACCTAAGAATAATTTTAGATGAATGCAATCAATGGCAAAAAGACGTATACATGGGATTTGTTGACTTCAAGAAAGCTTTTGACAAAATAGACAGATCAAAAATGTGGAAAATACTAAAAGAATCCGGAATTCCTGCAAAATATATCAGTATCATAAAATTATTATATGAGAACTATAGCGCTTGCATAATGCATAATGGAGTGAGGTCAGACAACTTTATGATAGAAACCGGGGTTAGGCAGGGCTGTATCCTGTCCCCGCTTTTATTCCTGTTAGTAATTGACTGGGTAATGAAGAAATCAATGGACAACAGGAGAAGATTAGCGTGGAGATGGGATAGAAAACTGGAGGACCTAGAATATGCCGACGATGTCTGCCTAATAACTAAAAATATAAATCATTTACAGAGCATACTAAACACATTAAAGAAGAATGCGGTTACTGTTAGGCTTGAGATAAATACAAAAAAGACTAGTATGCTAAAGACAGCCCATACAGAAATTATAGAAGTAGAACTGGAAGGGAAAAAACTGCACAATCCTAAAAGTTTCACATACCCCGGCAGCATACTAGAAGATCAAGGAGGATGTCAAGCCGACATAAGGACAAAAATATGTAAAGCGCAAAACTCTTACAAAATGCTACACAGAATTTGAGTGTCAAATGAGCTCTCAAATATTACGAAGATCCGAATTTTTCAATCAAATATTGTTAGCGTACTTCTGTATGGATGTGAGTCGTGGGCCATAAACAAACAACAGACTAAGGAAATTCAAACATTTATTAACAAGTGCTTAAGAAAAATCATGAAAATATATTGGCCTAATGTCATCTCCAATGGGCTATTACGGAACACGAACCTATTTACATGACCATAAAAAGACGCCGCTGGAATTGGATTGGGCATACCCTAAGGAAGCCGAGTACAGATATAACCCGACAATCACTTAAATATAACATCAGAGGCAAAAGAAAACAGGGCCGACCAAATCTGACATGGAGAAAAAATATACTGGATGAATGTAAGGAGAAGAATATAACATGGAACCAAGTGAAACAGTTAGCACAAAACAAAAACAAATGGAAGGAATTCGTCGAGAACATATGTACGAAAGTAGAGGAGGAATAACTCAACCGTTTAAAATAAAAGTGAAAGTGTATAAAGTGTATATTAGTGTAAGACTGACTACCTTATGCTAATTAACAGACAGTCTTGAAACGTCTTACGACGCCCTATGGTCCCTGGAGGATCTACAGGACTGATGATGATTACAAAAAAGTACTTTTTTTGTATTCGCTCCCCAAACTGGTTACTTTGGAAACTGTCTAGGATCCTCAAAATGGCCATTTAGAGGCCTTGTACTTAAAGTCGTTCATGGCAACATTTTAGCGGACTCAAACATTAGTTGCCATGACGACTTTAAGTACAAGGCCTCTAAATGGCCATTTTGAGGATCCTAGACAGTTTCCAAAGTAACCAGTTTGGGGAGCAAAAAATACATTTTCGCGCGGCCTCCTAATATAATGCCGCGTTAATGGTAATTGAAACTTCATATTATAATGTTTGGAGAGCTAATACCAAAAAACGTTGTATGCAACACGTCCTCAAATGGCTTTAGAGGACTTATCTTCATATTACGGACTCGTCCCCTAAAGCCTTGCTTTGAGGACTAGTTACATAAAGTACTATTAAACCTACGAATTAAAAGTGTTGCCTAGCAACATATACCTTTTGCACTCATACCAATAAGGGAAACAACAATTCCAATGACAGCTTTTGGTATTAAAAGTAATGTCTTTGAAGACAGCTGCAAGAAATGTATTTGTGAGAAATCACTATTTATCCCTTGTCGTAAGTTATTGTAGTCAATTTTCATTTTTACTTCCTTTTACAATCAAGGAAGTATTGGATTCACCCCAAAAATTATAAATTGAGTTTTCAACAGATCTTCACGTTTTAGAGTCCCCTGAACCCAAAAAACGTATTTTTTTTCATTGGTCTGTCTGTGTGTGGGTCTGTCTGTCTGTCTGTGAACAGAATATCTCAAAAACGGAAAGAGGTATGGCATTGAAACTTCATATATAAGTTTTGTGTACTATGTAGATGAGACAGCAAGCTTTTAAAGAAAATCGCATAACCGGAAGTAGGTGTTTACTCTTGTGATTTTTCAGTTTTTTTATCGATTTTTTCAAAAACGGCTCTAACGATTTTTTTCAAACTTCACATTTTTATTACATATTGAATGTGTATTGATGTGAGATAGGTGATTTTCCAGTTGAATACTTCTAAAATGGGTTTCTTTTGTTTCTTTTCTATTTTTTTTTATTAACTCCTATTTTAAATAGAACCCCCCGGTACAGTATTACATTTTTGAATTCAGCTTAAAATTTTAGAGAAAATTTGTCTCTTCAACTAAAGCTTGTGCCGTTTTTGTAGAATTTGTAATTTTTAACAATTTTGACAAATGCTTAAAAATATAAAATCAAATTTTTGGCTAATTATAAGATCACTGTAAAAGGAAGTTGTGTGAGTGTATCACACCAGATTTTTTCAACTATTCTGATTGCAACATATCACGTAAATTATGTCACGTTCAAAACATATTTTTAGTTCTGTTTAGAGTTTTTTTCATTGGTTTTAAATTTGAGCATTCTGTTCTATCTGAATTTAAATTTTGAAATAAATGCTGTGTATCACGTCGTGAGTGACGTGTCACGCCGTGAACGTAGCGTTTAAAGCAAGCGTGAAACATGCATGACGTGAGCGAAAACTCACTCACGTGCCCATCTCTACTTGGGATCCCCTCTCGGCAGGCAGTTCCATACGATTTAAGTCAGATTGTGTCCGACGGAAGCCAGCAATTTTCAACATTTTCCTTGCCTCAAATTCTAAACAATTATAAAATAACTTGACTTGGCAAAACAATAAATGGTTAATAACAATCATATCAATACTAATAGTACAGTAATCGTGTTTAAGAATTTGGATGCATTCCTATTATAATTAACATTGAGTAATGTATACGGAAGCTCTGACCTTCCGCCTTGCAGGCCAAGCTCCTTCATGCGGTGTTCGTGCCTCACCATTATTATTAATGTCAAAATGGGCCACATTAATTACACCAAGATAATATCACAGACAAAACCGTTTCTAATTTATCGTATTGCGGCCAACTTTGTCGTGTTTAGTTTTTCTTCAAGGCTACAGAAAATGACAGCTTAGCTGTCCAAATAGGTACATATTTAGCGATTGTTAAATATTTGTGTGGTTGGGGTTTTAAACGAATTGTGATATTTTAATATTGCTTGATTTTTTTGTTCTGTACTGTTTTGTACCAAAAAAGATAAACTTTTTTTTGTTCAGTACTAGCGTATTTCTAATTAACGAAAAACTTACATCAAAAAGATTTAAGAAATTCTTTATAAAAACATTTAACACTTTAACAATTTCATTATTATTATTACTAATTTGTTAAATTTTCCCCCAAGTTTGTTTTCTTAAACAGTATAGAAAATTACATTTATTCATTTCATTGAAAAACCTCTTATACATGGATTTCATTTTAAACGTTTTCTCTTAACTGCAATTCAATTTTTTGTGCCGTGTGATTTGAAGTATGAGTATTTAGAATAGTAGATTCATATTTTTCCGTACAGTTTGTAAAAACACTTTATAGAGGTAAATAAACTCAGATGGTTTGATCATCTAACCAGAATAGATGAACATAATGTCACCAAAACAATATGGAACTGAAAAATGCATATAACAAGACCAAGAGGAAGTAGGGATGTGCGGTACGATCCGATATTTTGAAGTACCGGTACTTTGTCTTCCGATACTCGATATTTTGTACCGGTATTTCAGTCAGCGATCCAATCCAATACGATTTTTTTTTTTTTGGTCAGTATCGGATCGGCAGGACCGATCCTGGATTTTTGCCGTCTGTCTAGAAATAATTCATCTTTTGACTATATAATGATTTTTTTCTTCAAGGGTAAAAAACCTAAGCCATGTGCAAATATTACTTTTATTGAACTAACAGTTTTTGCAATCTTAAATGGTCGACTACATAGTCTACACAAGAAATCTTGAAGAAATGGTTGAAAACATAAAAACAGAAAAAGAACCAGAGCTTTCAACACAACACAGGATGGTCACAGCAAGACTAAAAGATAGAATCATCAGAATAAGGGAAAACAAGAAATACTATAAAATAAAAATAAATAAATTCAAAAGGGTTGATATACAAGAAGAATATAAAAGAGAAACTAATAGAAGATTAAGAAGATACGAGGAGACGAAAACAGACTGGTCGGTGGAAGAAAGATGGATCATATTCAGGGACAGTATAATTGAAGTAGCAGAAAAGATTTGTGGAGTTAAATGCAAGAATGGGAAAAACAAAAGAACCAGATGGTGGAATGAAGAAGTAAGGGAGGAAGTAAAAAAGAAGAAACAGGCATGGAAAAAATATCTAGCAACCAAAAACGAACAAGATAAGAATGAATACATTAGATTGAGGAGAAGAGTAAAGATAACTGTCAGAAAGGCAAAAAGCGAAACATGGGAAGAGTACGGAAAGGAACTGCAGGAAAGCTATTTAACAAACAACAGGAATTTTTGGGCAAGAATAAGAGCAATGAAAGGCAAGAAAGGAAAAGAAATAATGGGAATAAAAGATAAAGAGAATAATCTACAGGTAGACATCAACAACATTGTTAAGGTATGGAAGGAATATTATGAGGATAAGTTTGACAAAATAACAGAAGAACAGGAAATAAATAATGAGCAGGAGGAGGAAGAGGCGCAAGTAGAAAATATAAGTCTAGAAGAAATAGAACAGGCAATAAAAAATATAAAAACAGGGAAGGCAGGAGGGGAAGACAAAATTGAACCGGAAATGATTAAATACTTAGGAGAGGATGGAATAAACTGGCTATGGAGGTTATGTAGAAGAGCATGGGAAACGAGAGAAATACCAACGGACTGGGAAACAAATCTGATAGTACCTATATACAAAAAAGGGGAACGAGCACAATGTGGAAACTACAGAGCCATATGCCTATCACCGATATGCTTTAAAATCTACACAAAAATAATAGAGAAAAAAACGAGACAATTTGTAGAGGAGGAAATAGTCGAAGAGCAGGCAGCATACATGCCAGGAAGACAGACAAACGAAAACATATTCATTATAAGGAATTTGATGGAAAAGGTACTAGAAAACGGGGAAGAACTCGTCTTGACATTTATAGATCTCAGGGCAGCATTTGACTCGATTGATAGAGAAGTAGTATGGAAATGCCTGAATGAAACTCGTACCCCGAAAACACTCATACAAGTAATACGTAGCACGTTCAAAAATGTTAAAGGAAAGGTGCAGATAGGAGGAGAAAGGTCAGATGAATTCGCATGGAGGAAAGGAATTAAGCAGGGGGATAGTCTCAGCCCTCTTTTGTTCATAATAGTAATGAGTAAATTAATTCAAAACACAAGGGAAAGAACAAAACAACTACAAACACTAATAGGGTATCGAAATCTAGAGCCGGTAAAAGTAGATACACTAATGTACGCAGACGATATAGTGCTAATAGCAGACACAAGAAATAAGATGCAGAAACTAGTGAACATATGGACAGAAGAAATAGAACGAATGAAAATGGAAATAAATACAGAGAAAAGTAAGATAATGGTGATAAATAAGAAGCATGAAGACAAAACAACAGTAAAGTGCAAGGGCACAACATTGGAGGAAGTGACAACCTATGAATATTTAGGGAGTCTAATAACAAATGATGGCAACATAGACGCAGAATTAACAAACAGAGGGAGGAAGTCAACTAAACTCTACTATGCATTAAGACCACTGTTATCGAAGAAGGAACTGAAACAAGAAACAAAAGTAAGAATCCATAATGTAATAACTATCCCAACACTATTATACGCATGTGAAAATTGGACGATACAGAAGAAACACGCAGGGAAGATAGAAGCTATGGAAATGAAGCACTTACGAAGAATAGCTGGGAAAACAAAGTGGGATAGACTAACTAATAGAACAATAAGGGAAATGGTAGAACTGGAGTCAATAACGAGTACGGTACAAAGAAAACAACTTAACTGGTTCGGTCACATGACAAGAATGAGCCCAGACAGACTGACTAGGAAAGTATGGGAAACAAAACACTATAAGAAAAGGAGAAGAGGACGACCTAGGAAGAAATGGATACAACAAATAGCAGAAATAGGAAAAGATAGAGGGAAAACAGTGAAGGAGATGAAGGAACTAGCTGAAAATAGAAAAGAATGGAAAAAATGGACGACTGGATAAGCAACCCAAATCCGACGCCCTCAAGGGTACAAGGAAGGGGAGAAAGAAAGAGAAGAAATGGTCGAACGTAGATAACTTTCAATAAGTCATTTTCAGCTTCTACAAACGCAAGAACAAAAATCAAAACAAAATGATTTTGCTGAGCCGAAATGTTTCTGTTAAATCTGTGTACGTATTACACTTTGGATTTCGACTGGTACAGCAAAATTGTAATTAATAAATTGTAAAATAATGACTAATTCTGGTGAACTGGAGCTCTCATGTATCCCAACAAATTTTATGGTGCTGATTAAATATCCAAAGAGAACTTCATTATTCAACTATTTATAACAGCAACAGCAGCTTCTCACTAGGATATCGCAGCGAAAAATTTTATACCCGAGATTATAAAAAATTGTGCCTATAAGTCAATTGCCACAATTGTGTCACTCGTCACTCCATCGCGGTGGCCGTGGGTGTTCGGTAAATTAATTAACAGTTCTGTTTTTATTATCAGTTTTCTTTTATTATTCAGTGAAATTGTGGTTTATATTGTGTTTTTTTTAAACAAATATGCCACCTTCAACCAGTAACGTTTGGAAAGTATTTATTAAGACAGATTCTGGAAGAAAATGCAGACTGTGTCAGTGTGAAGTTAAAAGTTCAGACGGAACTACAAATTTAAGACCAGTTCGAAAACGAAAAGAGAAAAATGGCCATAATTTATTTATTTATAAAAATAACTATATCAAGTGTTATATTGTTAGAATCGTTGAAAAATTGCCTTTTGTATAAAGTCATGGCCGATTATGGTTTCCATTAGAAAAAACACACGTTTGTGTCATAACATTACTCAAAAATTATAGCTTAAATAAAAAAATTGGTTGGACTGTGTTATTAAGCACATAATTGTCTATAACTTTTTCCTTTACACATTTTTTCTAACGTCAATAATAACAGAGCTATAGGCACCGAACGAAATTAGAAAAAAATCATTTTTGCGAAATATCTAGTTAGCCTTGCATTCTTTCCAAAAAAACAAAAAGCTCATTAAATTGAGCTCGTAAAACTGCAATTCTTTCCCCATTTAACCATCTCTCTATCTCCAATACTTTCTGAGATCCCCATGCTAAACATTAAAATAAACTCACCCTGTATACTTTTAATGTTTCAGTTATTATATTTATGTTAGTTTTAAAGTTTTTGAGCGTTTATATGTATACTATTTAATAAATGTATTTCTAATACTGATTGTTCAATTGTTGATTTCTTGATTGTTACGCCACTATTATTGCTAAACTTCTATTTGCTATACTAGGACTCGAAGTGTGGCATAAATAAATTTAGAAAATATCCCGGATCGATTGTGTACTTTTAAGTCGATACGATACGATAGTACCGGTACTTTTCGGTGTATCAAACATCCCTAAGAGGAAGACCTCGAACCAAATGGAACAACACAATAGGCAAACAATGGACGGAAGCTGTAGAACTGGTAAAGAACAGGAAAAGCAGGCGTAACTTCACCAGAATATACCCAGTCCATCTACCACCAACTACTCCTTGACACCAGTAAATGGTACAAGAGGACCCGGATTAATAGTCGGGGAGGCAGTGAACTTTTTTCGGTACTTATTTTCCCAGTCAGTATTTTGGGTTATTTTGATATAGTTAATGGTGCCTTTTAAAGATTTGCAGGTCTGGCTATTGATTTCCGATGGAATCGATAAGTTAGGTTAGTGACCTAAGGGTACTTATTTTCCCAGTCTTGAAACTCGTTGTACTAACTGTCGTTAGTATGAAAGTCAGTAAAAAATTGGTCTGGCTGATCTGCGCCTATGGAAAGTAAGTCTGGCATGGCATTAAAAAAGAAAAAATAAGTACCCGAATTGGACTTATTTTCCCAGTCCTGAAAATTTATAAGCTGAAAATATGTATTTAAAAATAATTTTTAAAACAGTCTGGCTGATCTGCGGTTATGGAAAGTAAGTCTGGCATGGCATTAAAAAAGAAAAAATAAGTACCCTAATTGGACTTATTGTCCCAGTCCTGAAAATTTATAAGGTGAAAATATGTATTTCAAAATAATTTAAAAAAATAGTCTGGCTGATCTGCGCCTATGGAAAGTAAGTCTGGCATAGCATTAAAAAAAAATAAGTACCCTAATTGGACTTATTTTCTCAGTCCTGAAAATTTATCAGGTGATAATATGCATTACGACATAATACATCAAAATAGACTATCATTGTCGATCACGAAAGCTATGCCAGACTCATATAAAGGAACGTAACTTGGTAATGTATAAGTGACCGCACCAGTGCATTTGGCGTCTGGGCTCAGACAGGGAAGACAGTTTCCATTTCGTAGTACTAACAATTTGACAGAGTATACGATCAGAATATTAAATATAAAAAAAGTCTGGCAACCATTCGGAATCACCGAAGCTCCACCAGGCCTGTGAAAGATGTTAATTTTGTAAATTACTTACTTCATTACCTTAATTATATTAGCGAAGAGACACAATGACATAAATGTTTCACGACAGTGGAAAAATGTAACAAAAACAGTATAAATAGTACTTACATTTAATTAATAGCTATTTTTGTATTAAGGGCGTGAAGAAGGCGATTTTGGCCCGCGGCGGAATTATAAGCCAGAGGCCCGAAGGATTATAAAACGCCAAAGGGCCAAAATCGCCGTTCACGCCCGAAATGCAAACAAGATTTTTTGTAAAATCCACCATAAAGCTTTGAAAAATAAATGGCACGATTCGTTCTCAAAAATCAAATTGTTGTTGGTTGCCAATGTGATGCTGGTTTTTTAGGCCTTAGGGAGCAAAAGGCATTATTTACGCCCGCAAATTATTTTTAGGCCTTAGGGCGCAAATGGCACTATTTACGCCCGCAAATTAATGCATAAATGACCATATTTTAGTACGATTTTACAAAAAAAACGTTTTTATTATTTTTGATATATACAAGAAGGAAATCAAAATTATTGCATCTGTCTTTGTGTGTCATGTTCCTCAAGGAGGTTATCGCAATAATTTTCATCGTCAGTTGATACTGATGCATTTTCATCATCGTCACCATGAAACTGATTTTCGTCATACGAAGAGCTGTCATAATCATAATCATCACCTACATGAAAATATGGATTTGTTAGTCAAACAATATCAAACATTTTTGTATGATTTTTGTAGGAAAATGATTTTCATCATTGCAAACCTTATATATTTTATGATTGTACTTCTTTCAATAACTTGTTGAAGTGACAAAATTGTATTTTTTACACTTCAGTGCCAGCGGTTATTAAGGACTGTCAAAATCAGGTATAGGCCTTATTAGGCAACACTGTTTATTTTATGTCGTTTTATATTCTTGTCATTAATGTTGCTATACGAAGACCACGGGAAAAAACTCCGTTTTTACATTTTTAAAAAGATTGAAATTTGTATGCGATTACGACAATTGAGATATTTACGTTGTACACAGATGTAATAGAAGACAAGACAAAATTTTAATTTTTTCTTACTAACAAAGGCGGGTTTTTCCACGTGGTCTTCATACACCGGTCGCTTCTGCATCGCCTAGTCGCGCTTCTTTACATGAGTCTGGCAAGGGTTTGGTGATGCACAATGGCAGCCAGACTGTTATTATTTATTATGTTATAATGAATATTATCACCTGACAAAATTTCAAAACTGAGAAAATAAGTACCCTGAAATCACTTATTTTTTCTCATTTATGCCCTGCCAGACTTATTTTCCATATTCGGAGATCAGCCAGACTAATTTTATACTGACTTTCATGGTAATGTTTATTTGTACACAAAGTTTCATTACTGGGAAAATAAGTCCAACTAATGTACTTATTTTATCATTATTTAAACATTTACCGTGACTCGACCCATCGGAAATCAATAGCCAGACTTGCAAATCTTCAAAAAGCATCATTAACTAAATCAAAATAACCCAAAATACTGACTGGGAAAATAAGTACCGAAAAAGTTCACTGCCTCCCCGACTATAAGTAAGTAAATTTGTAAAAATATTGTCTATACATGTTTTCGACTTGTTACTGATTCTTGTGTACTCCATAATTGTTTGATTAAAGTTATAAGACGCTAACAGCAACTGAAATGTTGTTTTGTCACTACAGTTATCTTTTAATTCTAAGTTTACATTACAGTGCCTTTATATAGACAGTGGCGACAATACAACTAAGCCACACCCCCACCGCCATATTTAGGCAAATTTCTAACGGGTGTTCATTTAAATCCGTGATCAGAGTCGACTGTGATTCGTGTTTTACGTTTGGCAGTACTGAAAACATTTGAGATTTGCAGGTTAAGATTTGCGTCAGTTTGTGTCAAAACTGACGCAAAACCTAACCTACTAACCTCGAATTTGACATAGACTGACAATACACTTCAGTACTGCCAAAAGTATAACACGAATCACTGGTGATTTAGCCTAAACATGGCGGCTAAAACCACGTGATCTAGGGAGCCAAACAAAAATAGGACACCCCATTGTCGCCACTGTCTATATAAAGGCACTGTAGTTTACATCACCTACAAGTAATTTAATTTTTTTTGATCAAACACTTCTGATACTTGGTTAAATTTCTCAAAAAATATTGTTCTGTCACCACCCGATGATCTACAAAATGAAATTATTATGATTTGCTTTTTTTGCCACAGTTACTTCACATGCAGCACATTCAAACTCACCACACACTAAAAGATTAGTTAATTATGGTTTTTCACTTGCTTTGATGTCCTGTTGAGTGTAAACTACTGCTCCACCGTGTTGACCTTCACTCCTACAGTATACTGATATTAATCTGAAGTTATTTACACTATAGAGGCTGAATTGCTCTCGCAACTTCCAGTGCTCCGTTACACAGAGAAACTGACATGCTAGATATTCAGATAAACGATGATGATTTAATTCATCGATGCAATTTCAACAGACTTTGGTGAATTAAGCTTACAGTTGCATAAGATTTCGTACAGTGATTATTTTCTGGATTAATATTTGGTGTTTATTGTTGCTTTGACTTTTCTTTAATATTTATTCTAAAAGATCCCCCATTGGCGTATATCTGTCATAAAGTGCAAAATTAAATCTTTTAATGCACACATTTAGAAGCCAGAAACCAGAATCGTACATCTCACCTTTTCGCTCTAAGGGTGGTGCTGTTACAACGAAACACCCAAACTTTACGCTCTGTAAAACCATGCTCACTACCTTCGTCTATTTTATTCCTTGTGCCTTGCCGTTTATTCACTTATCTTTTATTATACTGTGCAGTGTATCGAGTTGTATTTAACCGGATTCTGCTTTAGTTAAGGTATGTGTTTGTTAATTTTTTTGTTCACTGTCGCCAAAATTGAGCTGTTACTTCTGCTTCTGACTTCTGGAACCATTGCTGAGGCCTCGTTATAAATTTGGGAGCGTTTATAACTGAAAGTTTACAGTTTATGCTGCCTGTTTCCTTGTATAGTCCTGTGGCTCTCTTCTGCTAGGACATCTACGCACATTGTCCAAGATAAACACAAACTTGTGTGTATTATTCAATCCGAAGCTTAAACTCACTGGCTAATCTTGACTCATGTTCGAATCGTTGCTCCAGTATTGCCTGTGCAATTATTGAACTAAATTTCTGTCTATCACATGGTGGTATTTTATTAACCCCATTGTGCTTGGATTTACGGAGTCACTGTGAGCTTATAATTATTCACCAAGCAACCTGTCAGCCAATTACTAACACTAACACTTGCAACCTAAGTGTGTAACTGTATTGTTGTGCTGCACTAATGTAATTATTTGTGGCTGCTTACTCCTTAGGCGAATTCTTATAAATTAGGAGATTTTTTGCAATCAAAAACGTTGATAACACGGATGATTTGAATCTCCTGTAAATAACTTGTAGCAACTGAAATGGTAGTATTTGTAAACTATTGTACCTATTACTGCTCCTAATATAATTCTATTGATGGTATCTTTGGTTTTACATATGGCTAATGCGAGTAATTTGTATAACAAACCTTTCAGAGTCTGTTTCAAGTCGTAGTTGATTCGGCAAATTTTAATGGTTTTAAGAGTTCTCGTAAACGAATGGACATTTCGGTTGTATTTAAATTCTTTGGCGTTCCCTGATAATTTGAACACCCTTTGATACTTTAGGAAAGAACAGTAGCCTTGTTTGGTACAATTTGAAGCTGGTATTTGAGTTAGAATTCTTTGGGGCTTGAGTCTAATAGTAGTCCTGCTCGCAGCAACGACCTATCACCTGTATTTTGTGAGGGTGGAAAGGATGAAATAAAAAACTTTTCCATTTCCATGTACAGGAAAAAATTGTTTCAAGATTTGTAGGATCTGCTCGCACACAGCAAGGTAATCGATGAATATTCTGAGAGGTATGTTTCTGACCGATGAATTTCACACTTTGTTGATAAGTGCTTGACTGGCCAGATCTTCAGATTGTGGGGTTATCTCAAAGCAAAGTTTACAAACATCACCCAGGCGCACTCATAATAAAAAACTTCATTAAATATGTCAAGAACATTTCAGCTGTAATGGCACCTATTTCGAAGACGTAATTTTCAAAAAATAAATTAACTTGATAAAATGCATTTTCCAAACACCAAGACTTCTTTTGTAATATTTCTAACATTGCAAAAATAACCACAAAGCTGTTTCAAAACCACTGATACTTGTTGCCGGCTCTATATATTTATCGATTATAACTGCATTTTTCTCAATATCGAGCCGTAGTCACAAGAACATATTTTGCAAATTGCAGCTCTGAGCAAAAATTTCCCTTTGAAATGATACTCACACCTTCCAGAATTCCTGAATATCTTGAAACGTTAATCTGAATTACTCTGTATATCATTAAAAATATAATGACTAGTTTATCACGATAATGACACATTCATCCCAATTTTGGTATAGTAATTTTGACTAAATAAATTTAGTCCAACTTAAAAATTTGGTGGCCTAATTATCATACAATCTAAACCGTTTGTTCAGCTATCAACAAGAATTATTTCATTAATATAAGCTTTCATATCCTTTTGCATGTGACCCAATTGATATTCACCCTATTTAAATGTGGAAGTTTTCGACTAAATATACATGCTTGAAGTCAAAAATTATCTGGCTTAATTACTTGACGATCTGAACCACTTGTTCATGAATGTCATTAATATAAGCTTTTGTATCCCTTCGTATGTGACTCAACTGATATTCACCCAATTTAAGTATGGAACTTATTGACTAAATATACTCAGTTCACGTAAAAATCGGGTGGCCCAATTATTCTACAATCTAAACCACTTGTTCAGCTATCAACAAAGATTATTTCATTAATATAAAGCTTTCGTATCCCTTTGTATGTGACCCAATTGATATTCACCTAATTTAAATGTGGAAGTTTACAAACCAACAGTGCTTGTTATCTGCGATCCCTATAAAAAAGCAGTCGGAGGGAGTCACCTTTCAATTGAAGCAAATTACTGCCAATCTGTACCGAGGGGGGATTCTAAATCAAAGCACTGAGGAAGAATTGCACACACATTAACAACAGTGTCAAAGATGAAAGTTCGAGTCTTTTTGGTTGTTGCAGCATTTCTACTGTTTCTTGACCAATTCGCACAGGCCCGACGTGGTCGAACCCGTGCCAGAACCAAGTCTAGGGTAAACTTATTTTTTTGCATGTACAGGAATGTATTTAACGTCCCTTCTGTTAGGTGCAAATAGGGCTACCCATTACCGGCAAGTACAGGGACCCAGAGTCTGATCAATATTATAATAACAACAATGTAAGTGTGCTTTAAATTTCTAAACAGATTAATTTGAGGTAATCTTCTGTAGGGAGCTAAAATTACTCTGGCATCGCATTTTGATTATGAATACGTTTTGGGACACAAAATAGCATTTTTGTGCGTAGCACGTGGCAATCCGAGGCCTCACATCACATGGTACAAGGACGGCACAGAAATATTTTCGCATCAGTACTTAAATGTAAGTTTCAAACAACAACTATTTTGCACCTCTATCTTATTTCACGTACAGATTCACGAATGGAGAGTTGGTAATGAACAAATAAAAAGCAAGCTGGAAATTGATCCCGCGACACAGATGGATGCAGGTGTTTATGAATGCACTGCTGACAATATGTACTCCATTGATCGAAGGTCCTTCAAAACAGATTTCAGTATTGCATTTGATTAGGTTATGTAAAATGTGATATGGTAAAGGCACGCCAGAATTATTATTACTACAAAAACACAAATATCTAGAAATGTATACATATGCGCTAAATAAATTATTTATATGAAATTGTGAGTCTTACCTTTTCTCATTATGTACAATATCTAAATAGTCATGGGAGCGAGCATAAAATCCATCTGTTGTGAGTGCTCCCCAGAAGTTGCTCCAAGCCTTCCCAGGACGCACTAGCAATGGAGCCACGACGGTTCGATTTTGTTCGACCAGCAAACGCAGTGTGTAAGGGTTGTCCAGGTGAGAAAGCGAATCCAAAGAGAAGTATAAATCGCATTCTTTCTTTAGGCAGTGATCTCTGCAATAAATTAACATTAGTTAAAATTACAGTTATAATAAAAATTACTTTTACACTCTAGTTGATATAGTTTTTATATTTCTCTATAGCAGTTACTTATGCTTCATTATGTATAAATAAAAATTCATAAGAAAATTATTGGAAAGCTTTGCCCTTTACAATGATTGACAATATCAACAAACTTGAACAGGAGGTATTATAATGGTTACAGTGTTACCGTGCTTATACACTATTACACCTAAAATTATTGGTACTCGTGATAGTTATAGATAGAACCTTACAAAATCATCAAAATTTCTAAATGTTACATATTATACTCTGAAAAGCGACTATGAATGAAATAATTATGATTGATCATCGTTATTAACGGGCTAGCTTTAATTACCAGTTAGATAATATCTACTTCCAATTTCTGACAGAGCAGCCAGATTAATTATTTTATTGATTATTATAATATGGTTCCTACTTTTCCATTCTACAATTTACTTTATTCATGTCTACAATGGGACTACTTAGAGTGGCCTTCAACGGAAGCACCATTTCTTACTATCTTATGAACATTAGGTTGTGTCTTAAAACAATTTAACAAACAAACTTAATGGTAGCTTTTCAGTGGTAGTTATTCCAAAGTAGCTCTAGAACCGGCAATTATTTATAGGGTTGCCACAAAGCTTCGGTCACCGAAACAGCAGTTTTTTTAATTTTTGCAAGAAAAATCACATGCTTCGGCCGAAGCAGAGCGAAATAGCCGAGCAACTTCGAGAAATTGAAAAGGTACGTTCAGCTAAAATAGATTAACGCTAAACAAAATATCGGCTGTACAAATTCTAATGATCAAATAACTTAAAATCAGCAGATACTTTGGTTAATTGCAGTTGGAAATAAATACACTTCATTATTCGTGAGAGTGTGACGCTTCACGTGCCTCCAAATTGTTTTAGAACGTTTTAATTACCGTTATAAATTTGTAGGCCTTATCATTCCACAAGAATGTGTAACACGCAAACATTTGGAGCCACGCGGAGTGTAAGAAAAACTTGAAGAGAGATGGTGCCGATAGTCCTATAAGAGCCGAAGTATACCGACGAGTTGCGCAAGTTATACCCCACCTAACTAGCATATTTTAGCCCCACTCCAGGTTCACCAGGTCGACCGCCTCAAAGCATATAAAAGAACGATGCCCACTCAGTTCGGTCAGATCTAACCTGTTCCTTCCAAAATCCAGACCACAACCTGAGCCCCGGCCGGAGACTCGGCCCAAGGGGCTCCACCAGTCATCGCTAGTCCAGATACCTGCCCGTTAAAACCAGTATTCTGTGCCGAACTACCTGTCCTTTCCAGTACACGTAAGTTCAGATCCCAGCTCCTAACGAAAAAGTCGAACTGCTTGAGCTACGCTTACCTGACCAGAAACCTCCCTTGCCTATGCTAGTAAAACTGCAGAAGCAATCCTGTTCCTAACTCACTCTGTCCTATTAATCCTCCAGCGCAACGAAAGATCTTTCAGCTGATATCTAATACCCTGCCCTATTAATCCTCCAGCGCAACGGAAGATCTTGCAGCTGATATCTACTACCCTGCCCTATTAATCCTCCAGCGCAACGGAAGATCTTGCAGCTGATAACTACTACCCTGCCCTATTAATCCTCCAATGCAACGGAAGATCTTGCAGCTGATAACTACTACCCTGCCCTATTAATCCTCCAGCGCAACGGAAGATCTTGCAGCTGATAACTACTACCCTGCCCTATTAATCCTCCACTGGTTTAACATCATCAGTTTCAGCTTGTTTGTATTTTGTAAATGTCAATTTTCCGTTCGTTTCACTATTTTTCGCAATTTCTAACAACAGTTTTTTAAACTAACATTAGCATCCACGTTTGTGACAAAAAAGTAAGTAAATTCTTCCTTTTTGTTAATTATTGAAAGGTTTTACCAAATTTTTTTATTTTAGGTTAGAACTGGCGATTGTAATCATGCCATTTTCACTTGAGGAGAACAAATTCCTTATACAATCGTATCTCAGAAATGGAAATAGAGATGAAAATGGGAGGTGGGTTTGCAGTTTATTGAAGCGTATTATGATAACAGTTATCGGGAAAAAACTTTTTCTGGCAAGGTCGCCAGATCTTACTCTTCTGGATTACTTTGTATTCTGTCATTTAAAAAATAAAACCAGAATCGATTGCTCACATTGGACGAATTAAAAGAAGCAATAGAAGGTGCTGTGCAAAGAATAACCGAAGAACAGCTATATGGAGTATTTGAAAGTTTGAAAAGAAGAGTAGATTCGTGTACAGCCAATGGTGGTGCACATTTCGAGCATCAACTGTGATATATTTAAAGCTAGTTGTTTATTATAAATGAATAAATCTATTTAAATAACTAGTGTTATTTGAGTTGAAGTTAGCTACTATAGTTCAGACCCAATCGGTGCAAGGCGGCACATTTTTACTAAAGGCATATTTTATGAAAGCGGACAGTCAATCATTTTTGATCTCCCGGTATATGTTCTCTGAACACCTAGATAGGTTCTGTGTCCCATATTTTATCACGTAAGTTTTAAATAGCCAATCAGAAAAAAACTAAGTTTACATCGTAGTACCATGTTATATTGGAGCTGCATAAAATGAATCTTCGGTTTCAGTTTTGAAGTTCTCTAGCAGATAAATGTAACAGACACTTTCTGTGATTCATTTAAATTGGTTATTTGATAATCACTATTTTTATTTTTCTGTTTTCAAAGTAAAGATCATTATGCCAAATACGTCATGTCTCAAATAATTCTCGTTTTTGCACCACTGCTTTCCTTTGCAATAACAACATTTTACGCACCGCCACTGATAGCACTATCCCATCTTTTAAGTATTAAAATTGATTTTTTAGTTTATTATCCATAACTTTGTGGCTGCTTTCAAGTAAAAATATAATCATATAAAAATTAATTAAAATTTTTTGTAATACTTGAGAAATTGTCTGAAAAATTAATTTTTTAAATTTGCTGAACATAGAAAGTTTTATTTCTTTGTACATTTTATAAATATTGTCATCTTAACTATTTTTATCATATAAATGACTAAAAAATTGGCACGCTTGTATTGAAAATAGAACATTATTAATTTTGTTAGTTGGTGGAATAAACAATTTATTTATTTATATAGCAATGGAACGACATGGAACGACAAGCATAACGTTTTCTCCTACCATTTAAATACTGTCTTTTCCACAACCGGGAGTAGAAGAACGAGAAACAACTATTTTCATAAATAAAGCATTACATTAATCAGAATTCTACTGCAATATTTAGCACCATTTGAATTGTGTTTATGTTATGAATATTTACCATAAATGAATCTCCTAATGGATAAAATGCTTTATTTATTATCTATAGCCTCTTTTACCTTTCGCTGTCGAGGACCATTTGTACCTCGTGGCAAGTGCAACGGAGGTTGCTCGCTCCCCCGCATCCAAACATACCACACACTCAATCATCCTAAGTCTAAATAAAGCTAACTTAACTAATGAGTTCAAATCCACTGCCGCTCCAAGAAAATTCTCGGCTATGGCCAGATTTGAACCCATGTCCACCTGGTTGCTAAGCGATTGCTAACCCACTCAACCACCCAGGTGGCCTAAAATTATGTATTTCTGCCACAATCTGTAACCTAGAAACTGATTTCTACTCCCGGTCATGGAAAATAATGTATATTGAGGGCGTAAAACAGGCATTTTTTGATGTGGCATGAAAGTTATAGCATGAGGTGCAAAGCACCGAAGGCTATACCATGGTGAGGTGCAAAGCACCGAGGGCTATAACATGACGAGGGCCAAAGAACCTGGTCACGCTTGAGCTTTATATATGACAAATTCCCTTAACTGTCAAATGTCCGTTTTTGTCCAATAGTAGTGTTTGGATCAGTATTTTAACAACCACTCATTCATTTTCACTGCGGTAAAAAATAGTATTACGTTCTTCCTGCACATCGAAAATGTGCCGCATCTCTGCTTTTGTGTTACTATGGAAACGTGTTTATAATTTCTGGAATTTGTCCAAACAAAATTTTCTCTTTGGTAAAATTTGATTGTTTTACCCTTAAACATTGGCCTAATGGGCTCGGGCTTTTTTATTACTGACAGTTTGTTGTTGTCAATTTTGCTAGGCAACATTTTTGTAAACAAATAAATTTTACTGATAAAAATATACGGTCTTATGATTTAACTGTTGATCAAAATTTTATTTTTAAAGGGAGATCCAAATTATATAAATGTTCTCAATTAAGGAATCAGAGTTAACCACTTCCTTAGGTAAAGAGCCCCACTGCTTTTGTACACAATTTGCAAAAAAGTTTTGCCGAAGTAATTTATCAGCCGTACCATGTTGAAATTTGTTACTCCATAAAAACAATTTATAATACAACTTTAAAACAGTAAAAAAAGTCACAGGTGTATGTGCCATACTATTTATAGTAGGGAGTTTGTTTAATTTTGAATTAAACAAATATAAATTTCGGTCAAAATTTACGAAATATCGTTCTCAATTTAAAAGCCAGTTTTGCTTTCATAATCAGTCGGTTTAAAGACCGCTATCACAACAGTAAGCATATTATATCACGACCTAGAACTTCAAGTTCATCGCACGAACTCGCAGACAACGCGGAACTATAATTGCTTACTACTTATTTTGCAGTTTTAGAATCGTTCTAGTGAACTATACCTTTGCACTTTGAAATGTTTTTATTTTGTATCTAAGCAGTTATTTTGTATAAATAGATCATTTATTTTCGTAATAAAACAATCGACATTTACTGTTTGATTCAATTACATCGATACTACCTTTCTAAGCCTAAAAATTTGAAGTGTGAGGCTGCACTTCGGGTAGTTATCTAATTATCATCCCTTTAAGTGCCATTGACTACATTGACTTAAAACGTGAATGCAGTCTCATTCATGTGCTTAAAAATTAGGGATAAAGAACCAGTGCAACCAACAGAAACCTGATCCAACCTCCAGGCATTTCTGTTCAGAGTTCATTTAACAAATAAAGTATAAATAAAAGAAATGTGCCAAATACTTACAACGACAAGTCTCTTGCAGTCCATTCACTTGTACCATCATCAGGAATTATTTGTTTCAAGCTAAGATATTGGTTGCCATGTTTTTCCACAAATTCATTAACATGTATAATATGGTATTTG
>CALNHX010005818.1:0-100338 GCA_940337035.1 Agriotes lineatus | reverse complement strand
TAGTTTCAAAAATGGAAAGGTCTTTTCTACTAAAGTTTCCCAATATTTTGCGCATTTTATTGCTACCTGTAATGATTGTAAAGCGGAATTAAGAGGTAAGTGTCATCAGAAACCCCGAAAAGAAGAAGATATAATTTTTTTGTGCTCCGTAAGTGGTACAATTCCAGACGTTGGTCATAAAAAACGACAACTAAGGGGAAATCTGCGACACAAAATAGCCGGTGAAATGGTCGATAGCAAAAAGTCAGCATTTGCATGGCGCACTGAAGAAGCAGAACGTATTATGGACTTTGGAGATCCGATACCACCCATACTGTACGATGGTACAGTCTTACGAAAAGCCAAAGCTGAAGAAACAGATAAACGCCTAGAAATATCTACCAGAAATCCCGCTAAAAACTTACAAGAATGTAAGTACAGGTCCCAAGCTGCGACTATACACAATATTGGTTTTGATCCGTTTTACTGCCATTATTGGACGAAGGAGCAACAAATATTATGGAAGCAGGCGCGCAAAATGGACAAGGCACATTTTATGACAATTGATGCAACGGGAGGAATTACGAAGAGATTAAGACTGCCAAATGGCGAAAACTCATCGCACATATTTTTATATCAATGCATGTCCGTAACAGCATCGGGTAGTATTCCCGTGTTTCAAATGGTATCAGCCAAGCAGGATGCAGCTAATATAACATATTTCTTGTTAGAAATATTAAGATCAGGCGTAAAAGCGCCCAGAATAGTCGTTAGCGACTTTAGTAAGGCAATCTTAATAGCAGTAGCACGAGCTTTCACAAATTCTGCTGATTTATCAAATTACTTGCAGAACTGTTATGCAATCATTGTAAAAGAAAAAAGTGATGTGCATTTGCAGTGTTATATTCGATTAGATGTTAGTCATATGATAGCCATAGTTTCAAGGTGGGAGTGCTTAAAGGGCATACCAAAAAAGGTCCGACAATTTTACTTAAGATCTTTTGCACATTTGTTAAAACTGTCTACTTTAAATGATATAGAGGTACTCGTTGAATCAATTCTCGTAGTTGCATTAAGTGAAGATTGCGGAATTTCAAGCGATGGAGGTTTAGCAGAATCAGAAGTTTGTTTGCAATACGTAAACGGCATTATTAAAGGAACTGCCGAACTTGGTTTGGATGATGTAGAGTTTGAAATCAGCGACAATGTATTGGAGAAAAAACTTGAGTGCGGTTGGATCGAATGGAGCAGTGTAATTTTTTGCCGCGCAACCAATCGCGCATTGCAATCGAAAACTGGCATTAATGCAAATCCATTTTTCAAACCTGATGCTGCCCAAAAACTGAAGGCGTTGCTACCGTATATTCCGCTATGGACAAGCGTTATGCGTAACTATTTCAAAGTCATGGAAGAAACAGCAACGTCATCAAGTGTAGAGGCCGAATTTTCTGCATTAAAGGCACGTGTCTTCAATTGACAAATTCCTATGTGCATTGACAAATTTGTGTTAAATCACATTAAATATCTCGATGGTAGAATAAAACTAGCATCACCTGAACAGTTAGACATGTCTCAGAAGCAACACCGGACAGAAGAGAAGTACAGTAGAATCGAGGCCGAAGATGACAATGAACATGTCTTATTGAAAAAAGATTCATTGCAAGATTCCTTAATTGAAAATCAGGTCGTAGGGTACTGCTCTGAAAGTTTAGATGTTGAGACGAAGTCATCGAACGGTTCCCGCGATAATCTTGATGAATTTGAAAACTGGAGAGGTCTTCAGACATTGTCAAGTACAAAAGTACCTGATAAAGAAAAAGAATATTTTGGCACCAGTATAAAATCAGTACAGCGTCGGAACTATTTAAGCAACTATCCTGATTGGGATTTCGTCGAAAATTTAAATGCAATAAATGTACCGCTTCTAAAGAATGGGACTCTTTGCAATAGTGTAAGCCTTAATAGTGTGGATATCCGAGTAAAAAACACTTGCGCCTTTGACTCAATTATACAAACAATAGCGAATGGAATTGCCGCAAATATTAAATATAAAGACTCAATAAAAAACAGTGAAAATCGCACTATAAGACTTGCACAAGACATTCTTACAACAGGGAAAATTCTAGCGAAACATTATAAACAACGGGCTCAAATATTAGGTGATATTACTCATTTAAAAAAAGTAAAAATAACAAGAAATATGCATATTTTAGACACTAACTGCAACGCTGCACATTTGACAGAATACTTGTTCTACGATGTCCCAAGCTGTACAACTATGAAAAAGTGCATTAATTGTGACCACTTAGTGGAGCCGCACAAGAGTGTTGTTTTAAATATAAATGTCGATATTTTGATACAGAGCGGTCTCGCGGCAGTACAGGAAGCAATAAACGACAGCATCGAAGAGCGTTTAAGTTGTCGAAAATGTGGACATGATATGCATTGCATTCGAGAGTATGGTCCTCATACAATACTAGACACGAGCGTGCTAACAGATCCGAACTATATGAACGATTTGAATGTCGGAACTTCTAAATATGCTTTAGAAAATATAACTAAAATGATCAACTTAGGTGATCGTATATATAGTCTTGCTGGAATAATATCCTACACTGGAACAGACTCCGTCAGTATAGGACATTATACTGCATACGCCCACGTCTATAATAATACATTTAACAATTATGACGATCTACGAAAGAAATGTATCAGAACGGATACCAACGCTGTGGTTGTTCCACATGTCATTATATATGTTGTTTGCAATACTTCAATACATGGGTTTTTCTCTAAATGCAATAGATTTATTTAAAAGTTACTTTAATAAAAGAACTCAAAGTGTAAATGTGGACGGAAATCTTTCCCCAGCACGAACCATATTACAAGGCGTGCCGCAAGGTTCGATTCTTGGCCCACTACTGTATACTGTATATACTTCAAAATTTTCTGAATTTGTTGAACATAGTAAAATGCATATGTATGCTGATGATACGCAGATTTATTGCTCATTTCTACCATCCGGGTTTGATCAGGGGATGAAAGACATCTCTAGTGACTTAAATAAAATATTTGATTTGTCAACCAAACATTGTTTACTTTTAAACCCGTCGAAATCCTGTGTTCTTCTGTTTGGCAGAAAAGTTGACTGCGAAAATGTAAAATCTACAGTTCAAATTACAATCAATGGGTCAGTAATACCACTAAAAGAAAATGCCAAAAACTTGGGCCTAGTTATAGACAATAGTTTTAGATACAGGACTCATATAAACAAATGTATACAAAAAGCATACCTGAATCTAAAGCTTTTGTATCCACATAGATTGTATCTAACTAAAGATCAAAAGAAAATGCTGTGCGATGCTCTAGTGCTCTCCCAGTTCTCATACTGCTCAGAGATATACTCACCTTGCTTAGACTATGATTCAGCTGGAAGGGTACAGAGAGTTCAAAACGCTTGCTTAAGATTTATTTATTGTATTCGCAAATTTGATCACATTTCACATAAATTAATAGACGCTAAATGGCTTAACATGCACAACAGACGCCTACTACATACAGCTTCATTATATAATAAAATAATTATTAATCAAAAACCACCTTACCTGTATAATAAAATACAATTCCGAACGGATGTACATAATTTAAACTTAAGACACAAGGGTCTTATTACACCGCCACAGCATAAAACTGCTCTCTTTCAACGCTCGTTTCAATATAACATCAGCAATATATACAATGAAATACCATATTCGTTAAAAGAATTATCTACTACTGCCTTTAGAAAACATTACTTTAAATATCTTTTAGCAAAGAATTTGTAACATGGTGTCTGCTAATATAATACAGCTGGTTGTTCGTATTCATACGGCTTTGCTAGTTAACATTTTATTTAGAATTTAGTTTTTTTTTTCTTAGTTAATGTAGGCATTAGTTGCATATAACTGCTTATCTATAATTTCAAGGTTCAGTTGAAAAACAGTGTAACTGAACTGAACCTTGTGGTTTTGGTGTGAATAGGCTAAATATTTTTGCCAATTATGTTGTGTATAACATGTATCTTCCACCAAAATAAATACTTTATTATTATTATTATTATTATTATATGTAGTAAAATAAGGATATTTTGAGATTTTTATAGTTCAAGATGTTCAAAATGTTTTGTTTTTCAATATCTGCAAATTAAAATTTTTAAAAATGCAAAAAAAAGTAAAAAAAAACCGTCCCGATGTATCTCCACCTTGACGCGGTGGGGCGGCTTCCTTGCATCAGCATTAAAGTAATAGCAAGCAAATGTTCGATGTAAAACTAAGAGAGATACTATTTTTTTACTAAATTATCAAAACTTAAAGAAATTGCTTTCGGGACATTGGTTTAGCAAACACAAAAAAGCTCGTAACTTTTTTTTACTTCAAGTCTTATCAAAAAATGTTATTAGAGTTATCGATAGAACTCGCCGGGGTGCTACTAGAACTCCCATTAGAACTACCGGAACTTTTAAAAAATTGCTTTCAGAACTTCGTGGTTTTGTAAAAATACTAACACAAAAATAAGCGTCACTTTTTTACTTCGAGTCTTATCAAAAAATGTTATTAGAGTTATCGATAGAACTCGCCGGGGTGCTACTAGAACTCCCATTAGAACTACCGGAACTTTTAAAAAATTGCTTTCAGGACTTCGTGGTTTTGTAAAAATACTAACACAAAAATAGGCGTAACTTCTTTACTTCGGATCCTATCAAAAAATGTTGTTAGAGTCATCTATAGAACTCGCCGGGGTGCTACTAGAACTCTCATTAGAACTACCGGAACTTTTAAAAAATTGCTTTCAGGACTTCGTGGTTTTGTAAAAATACTAACACAAAAATAAGCGTCACTTTTTTACTTCGAGTCTTATCAAAAAATGTTATTAGAGTTATCGATAGAACTCGCCGGGGTGCTACTAGAACTCCCATTAGAACTACCGGAACTTTTAAAAAATTGCTTTCTGGATTTCGTGGTTTTGTAAAAATACTAACACAAAAATGGGCGTAACTTCTTTACTTTGGGTCCTATAAAGAAATGTTATTAGAGTTATCGATAGAACTCGCTGGGGTGCTACTAGAACTCCCATTAGAACTACCGGAACTATAAAAAATTAAAAAAATATTTTTTTCCAGTTTATAAAAAAATATTTTTTTGAAAATCTTTTTTTTTTTTGTTAGAGTTCTAGTAGCACCCTGGCGAGTTCTATGGAAAAGTGTAATGACATTTTTCAATAAGTGTGACTGAAAAAGAGTTATAGTGGTATTTGTCCTAGGAAAATGTGAAGTTAGCACCCCAAATTTTCGATGCCCATTTTTTTCTCTTAAATACATAGAACTATTTTTAAAAATAGCAAGGAACTCTAGAACTCTTTGGGGTGCAACGGGAACTCTTAAAAAAATAACATTTTTTGAAGTTGTGGTGCTAACTTCACAGGGGTGATAAAAACATATTGATATTAACTGTTAAAATTTAGTGTAAGTAGGTATCTTTTTCGTATTTTATATGGTAATTAATTATAGTAGATTATCCAATGAGGGAGAGAAATGCGAAGCCCGAGAGTCAGAAATTGCACTGAAGCAAAATAGCATTCTCTCCGAGTTGCATATACTATTTTTTTCACATTGCAGGAAGATTTAAAACGAAAAACCCGTTTTTTTAAACGTCATTTATTGACCCTTTAGTTACAATTATTTTAAAATTAGTAGCCTATGGTAAATTTTAAATTTGGTGGCATTGTAAGTCATTATGACAAGAGCTCACAATTATGTTAAATTCGAGGTTAGCAGGTTAGGTTTTGCGTCAGTTTGTGTCAAAATAATCACATATAATCTCATAAGAGCATTAATTCTTTCCGGAAATTTTTTGAGTGCGTTCCAACAACGTCGTATTAATTTGCCTGAGCGGGACGCGAGGGCAAATTAGAACGTTGTTGGAATGCACGAAAAATAATTTCCGGATATGAATTAATGCTCGAATGCAGATTCGGTAAGAAAATCGTAACGACACAAACCCTAAAAAGAAGTAATATCTACCTACAAAAAATTTCCAAGAAATTTTCTTGTTGTCTTGGTTACTGCTCGTGAACTAATTTTTCTATTGGTCATTAATGAGTGTCGTACGATTTTCATCAAAATAATTGTTCCGTTCGTGCAACTTTTCGTTTGTTAAGAGCAATTTATGGTCGGAATAATCGTCCTACAGAATGCACAATTCGACGCTTAGTTTCAAAATTTGAAACGATAAGCTCCATTACTGATCGAATAACACCTTTGCGTGAACGAAATGCTAGATCAGTAGGAAATATTGCTGCTGTGCGAGCCAGTGTTCAAGAAAATCCAAAACAATCAATTAATCGTCGTGCTCAAGAACTTGGACTTTCTTCAACTTCAACGTGGCGTATTTTGCGTCGAGACTTAAAGCTTCCCTCCCTACAAACTTCAGTTAACTCAAGAACTGAAGCCCAACGACCATAGCCAACGCCGTATATTCACCAATTGAAGGGCTCAGTGGAACAGGTGCCTAAACCACAAATTTAAAAAAACGCGTTTTGTGCCTAAACATATTTGAGAAAGTGCTAATAGACGAAGAGCCCATAACACCCGAATTACTAGTCATAGCGGCAGGCTGGGTAGGTAGTAAACCTTTTTATATTGCCCAAGTAGGTGTCAAAAACGCAAGTATGGCAGCCAAACTGCGGTTGCAAATATTAACGGCGGCTTTGGAAAATTGTTAATAAAATTAAATATATTTTTTTAAAGCGGCAAGGCTAATTTTGGTTTTAATCGATAGACAAGGTCCCTAAGCCCAGACGAAAATTTTGTGCCATACTGATAGGAAGGGTATAAAGGGCCGCCATACTAGGTCAAAGTGGTAGTTTTTTTATTGTAAAAAAAAGAATAGCGGCAAGGTTAAATTTTTGTTTACTACCCACATAACCATCCAAGCGGTATGGCAATTATATTTTTGGATAATTGGTGTTTAAATGAAGTAGTAAACAAAAATTGAACCTTGCCGCTATAATTTTTTTTACAATAAAAAAACTACCACTTTGACCTAGTATGGCGGCCCTTTATACCCTTCCTATCAGTATGGCACAACATTTTCGTCTGGGTTTAGGGACCTTGTCTATCGATTAAAACTAAAATTAGAATTACAGCTTTAAAAAATATATTTAATTTTATTAACAATTTTCCAAAGCCGCCGTTAATATTTGTAACCGCAGTTCGGCTGCCATACTTGCGTTTTTGACACCTACTTGAGCAATATAAAAAGGTTTACTACCTACGAAACTTGCCGCTATGACTAGTAATTCGGGTGTTATGGGCTCTTGGTCTATAATTGCTTATAACTAGAGTCCGTCAAAATATTCCCGTATTTTTTCAAAATATAGCATAGCAAAATGGCATTTATTTTTTCAAAATATGGCATATAAAATGGCATTTACTTCAAAATAAAGCATAAAAAAATGGTTAGTTTTATTTCAGAAAGTTGAAATTTTAGAAAAAATGTCACCAGTAATATTAAAAATCCTACAACACAAATACAAAAGACAAAGTGATCTGATAAAAACGACGGGTACATGGCAAATAAGTGGAACGTTGGTATCCGTGGTGCAGTGAAGGGAAGGGGGAGAGCACGGGGTTATTGTTGACGAGTAGACTTAACGGAATACTTACCTGAGCGTTGAGGGGCGCGACGAGTGATTACCCTCGCCCTGGGTCATCGACTCATCGACCTTAGTACCTGGCACTTACCAAAACTTCTGCATGTTTATTTTGAAATTTGTAAGCCCTTTTGTCGTGAATTGGCCACATAATATTGATTTTGATTGAAATATAGCATTAAAATATGGCATTTATTCAAAATATAGCATTTATCACGAAAAAGTGCATTTTATAGCAGTTATAGCATCAACAAATGTGGTTCATTCCACCCCTTACTACGTGAAACGCCTAAATACGAAATCTGGCCCTAAAGGGGCTTACAGTAAGAAACATGGCAAAATGGCATTTGACGGACTCTACTTATAACCAAAGTTGCCTAAGCTTACGATGTATAGTAACGTGGGGACATCTAGGAGCAGGTATGGCGTACTAAAGTTTAATGCGTTTAATTGTGCTATACTTGCCTAAACCACAAAAAAATGGCGTCAAGTGAAGACGGTGGAGATGATTTTAGTGTTTCTGGAAGATCTAATGACCCTGATTACGATCCAGCATTGTCAAGTGGGTCTCCAATGGGTAAGGTTTTATATCATAATATTATTTTTAAACTGAGTTTTTCACTTTATACGCAAACAGGTTCTCAATATCAATATGAGGGTTAGGCAGTTTTGCTTTTAAGCATTTTTGTGGGTTAGGCAAGTATTGCACATTTTTTTTTCTTTGGTAGATAATGCGCATTCCGGTGATGGAGGTTCAGAAGCAAATAATTATTTCAAAGCTACTAATCTTGAAACAAATGCTGTTAGTTCAAGAAAACGACAATCCAGCTCTGAGAAACACAAAAAAAATATTAGGAAATCCAAAAGAATGAAAGGGGAAGAATACGTTACTGCTAAAGGCAAAATTGTACCAGCTAAAATATTAGACCCACAAAAAATATGTCAATGTAAGAATAAATGTAACGAAAAGATTCCAATGGAGAGGAGAATTCAGATTAATAAAATTTTTTATAGCTTTTCATGGTCATTGAAAAATGCATTCATTTTGGGACAGATCGATGTCTGTGCAAAGGCAAGAGTTTACACAAAGTCAAAAAATAAATCTCGCAGAGCAAACACAAGAATTTATAAACTTAACAATGGTAGCGAGGAAATAACAGTTTGTAAAAAGAAAAGTTATTGATGGTATACCGCTTCCCGACAGGCGAGGGAAACATGAACCAGCAAATAAAAGTAAAGCTTGTAATGTGAACGATGTGTGTAATTTTATAAAGAAATTCCCAGCTTATAAGTCCCACTATAGCAGAAAAGATAATGGATACAGAAGTTATTTATCTCCCAGTTTGAATATGGCTATAATGTATGCACTCTACAAAGAAGAATGTGAAAAAGAAACCAGAAAGCCTTTATCGCTGTATGTATTTAGAGACATCTTTAATAAAAGGTTTAATTTACACTTTCACAAGCCACACACGGACACTTGGCAAAAATTTGACAAAATTAATGCAGAGTTGCAGTCAAGTTCTAAATCGCCTGAAGATAAACGTGCTTTAGAGCTGGAGCGTGAACTTCATCAACGAAAAGCAGAAGCAGCACATAGCAGCAAGAAACGTGATGCCGAAGAAGCCGCTAATAATGAAACAAAACGTGTATTAGTCTTTGATCTGCAGAAAACCCTGCCCACACCTAAATTAAAATCGAGTGTAGCCTACTACAAACGTCAAATGTGGACATACAATTTAGGTATCCATAATGAAAATTTAGGACAAGGTTTTATGTACATGTGGGCCGAAAATGAAGCTTCACGAGGAACTCAAGAGATAGCATCCTCCTTGTATAAGCATTTTAGAACGCAACTTCCAGACTCCGTCAAACATCTAACTTTATACAGTGATGCATGTGGCGGACAAAATAGAAACATCAAGATGGTGCTCATGTTAACAGACTTTTTACAAAAATCAAAGACACTCGAGGTAATAGACCATAAATTTTTTATTAGTGGGCATAGTTTTAATTCTTGTGACCGTGATTTTGGTACGATAGAAAAAGCAAAAAAATATTATAACAAAATTTTTGTACCGGACGACTGGGTAGATGAGACCTTGTAGCGTGTAGACGTGTGTAGTGCAGTTCTTGAGTCTAAAATACTCTATTCGTGATTTTTAATCGATAGCCTGCTCTTTACTAATTATCTTCTGAAGAAAGGGCCGGTAAAACCAGATCTCAGTCCGTCGTCAGAGATGATCTTCAAGATATGATGAAAGAAGTGACAAAAACCTTACTGGCAGATGAGAAATTTATAAACTCCATAGCAACGGCGGTTGCAAACACAGTTAAGGATAACTTAAATGAAATTATTATGGAACAAAACAAAAAAAAATCGATTCAATAACTGAACGTGAAAATAAGAAATTGAAGTTGGAAATCAATCGCCTTGAACAATATTCCAGGCGCACATCCGTTCGCATATTTGGGCTGGCTGAAAATGATAGCGAAAATACCGAAGAAATTTTAATTCACGTGTTCAACAATAAAATGAAGCTAAACGTCACACTCTCTGATATCGAGGTATCTCATCGAGTTGGTCGGGCTACTGGCGTACATCCGCGGGCAGTGATAGCAAAATTTTCCAGTAGAAGAGTTCGTCAAGTGGTTTTAGACAATGCAAAACATCTCAAGTCAAGTGGCATTGTTATTAAGGAAGATCTAACTAGAAAGCGAGCTGAGTTATTTAAACCAGCGGCAGCAGCCTTTTCCTATAAAAATGTATGGTCTCGCAATGGTTTAATACTAATTAGGCACAATGGAACTCTCTCTAAGATCGACAATCCTGACGATTTGGAGGCTATCTTAAAAAATGGTGATGACTCAACACTGGCTACAAACGCTTAAAGAATTATTAAGCCTGAAAGAATTTTTCGTTTGTTACTACATATTTAAGTTAAGTTACTTATTAATTTAGTTAGATAATTAACGTATTTTAATACATAGGTAAAAATTTATTATATTTTTAGATGAATATTAGTTTATACTACCAAAACGTGAGAGGACTGAGGACAAAACTACATACACTTTTTTTCAAATGCCAGTTCGGAATCCTATGACATATAGCATTAACTGAAACTTGGTTACAAGATGATACATTCAACAGTGAAATTCTTGATAATAGGTATACCCTGTATAGGTACGACAGAAATGCAACCATAACGGGAAGATCGCGCGGGGGAGGTACACTGATTGCAGTAAAAAAGAAATTTACCTCTACACTTTTGCCATTTACATCAAATACTGAATCGTTGTGGGTACAGGTACAGCTTTCAGGTCAACGCTTTTTTATCAATACAGTTTATTTTGAACCTCAATCCAAAAATGCAAATTACTCCTCCTATATTGACATAATTGAGCAGAACTATAATTTCATCACTGGTAACTTAATAATTCTAGGTGATTTTAACCTACCTGAAGTAAACGGAAAAACTTATGATTTTAGTAGCGGTAGCTATAGCTGTCGAAATATTTGGGAGTGTTTCACTTCACTAGGTATGAACTCCTACAATAATGTATTAAATAGAAATAATAGGACGCTCGATTTAGTCTTTTCTAATATAAAATTAATTATTGAAAACGAATATTCGCCGTTAGTTCCTTTGGACTCCCATCATCCAGCTCTTTCGGCAACATTACATTTACATTCGGGTAATCTAAAACCTCAAAAATGGTGCGCATTTCCTTGTAAATACAATTTTAAAAGAGCAAATTTTCTAGAAGTGTATAACCTATTCAATGATTGTGATTGGCAGGATTTATTGTTGTGTACTGATGTGAATCATGCGGTGGAGATTTTTAATCAGAAAATTGAATCAATTTTGCAACAATGTGTACCAAAAATTAAAACTGGTCTGCACAAATATCCTCAGTGGTTTACAAAAGATATAATTACTAAAATTAAACTAAAAAAATATTTTCAAAAGAAGAAAAATAGTAGCCATTATTATCTATCTGAATTTAAGAGATTAAGGACAGAGATAAAAAGTGACATTAAAAAAAGTTACAAATCGTACGTACATAATGTTGAGGAATCTATTATTCAAAACAATCAACCTAACATCTTTTGGAACTTTATTAAAAACAAGAAATATAACAATGATATCGTTGCTAGTTACATTCTTGACGAGCAAACGCTCTTGGGAAGTAAAGACGTTGCCGAAGGTTTCGCACAGTATTTTTCCTCAACCTACGACCATTCACTTTTAGATTACAGACAAGATGTTCAGTTACATGTAAACTCAAATGAATATTTGACTATCAATTTAGTGAAATTGGATGAGGTTAAGACTGCTATAAAGAAAATAAAACCGACTAGAAGCTGTGGTGTTGATGGGATTCCAAGTTACATTTTTAAGGGTTGTCAAGATAGTTTAGCATTTCAAAAATGGGGATAAAGACAACATAAAAAATTATAGACCGATTGCCATACTTCCTATACCTGCAAAGATTTTCGAACAGATACTTTATGATAAAATCTATTACCATGTTAATAACATGATTTCGAGTATGCAGCATGGATTTCTTAAGAAAAAATCGACAGTCACTAATTTGGCGAAATTCGTCAATGACATTAGCAGCGAACTTGATTTAGGTAATCAAGTAGATGTCGTATACACAGATTTCGCTAAAGCATTTGATAAAGTTCATCATGGTCTTTTACTTAAAAAACTGAACAATTTGGATTCTCTTTAAATTTGCTCCAATTTTTACATTCGTATCTTGTCAATCGAGAACTTTTGGTGTTCTTTGAAGGACAATATTCTTCAGTTTTCTATGCCACGTCGGGAGTTCCACAGGGTTCAAATTTGGGACCATTGCTCTTTTTATTATTTATAAATGACTTGCCAGACGTTGTTGAGCCTTCTTTATGCAGATGATTTAAAACTGTATAAGCCTATTAACAGTGCAGCAGAAGCCCTACAGTTGCAAAGTGATATAAATAGCATTTTTCGTTGGAGTATTAACAATAAGTTGTACTTCAACATATCGAAATGTATTGTTATGACTTATACCTCAAAAAACACTTTACAACTAATAATTATCTTATGAATGATACAAAACTGAATAGAGTTACCAATTATAAAGATCTGGGAGTTTACTTCACTTCCAATCTTAATTTTAGATATCATGTCGATAAAATTACAAACATTTGTATGAAAACCTTAGGTTTCATAATTAGACATAGCTATGCTTTTAGCAATACAAAATCATTTATTATTTTATTCAATTGTTATATCAGATCTCGTCTTGAATATGCTTGTACAGTTTGGTTTCCGTGCACTTACAGTGCTCAACAATGTCTGGAGAAAGTCCTAATTTTGAGTCCTATCAACCGATTCGTGAATATTTCGATATACGTACATTACATCACAGAAGAATTATCCATGTTATTATATTTGCTTATAAATTACTAAACGATCTAATTGATAGTCCACAGTTGCTCTCACACATTGCAACTAGGGTACCACCTCACGGAGTGCGACCGATTTTTACTTTCTACATACCTCACATTCGTACCAACATTCGCTTGCATTCTCCTATTGTTAACATGGTTAAAATGTTAAACCAGTATTACAATGTTATCGAATTATTTGGTATTACCCCCAAGAAGAAAGAACCTAAAATTTGCCGTAACCAGAATGATTAGTATAGACTTCTTTAGTAGCAAGAAATTGGAAGGTTTGATTACAAACAGGAAAAAGTTTGTTGATGGCCAAAAAGTCGAATGGTTGAAAACTGTTTTGATTCGTTTGGAAAAAAATAATCCACTAACAATTAAAATGAAACAATATTACAATTTTGACGCTGATTTCTCAATTTTGCATCTTTGGCCCAGGAAAAAGGGAAGACACTCATACCCCAACACAGATTTAGATTTATTACACCCAAATGGAAGAGAATTGACGCAAGAGAAACTAGAAAACCTTATATTTTTAACTCGCTACATTCTCGAAATACATGCGGATTTTTATAAAAGTCTGAAATCCCACGAATCTGCTATAGATTTAGTGGGAGACCCCGATTCGGAAGAAGAAAATGGAGACATTTTCGAAGATTAGCGGTTGCCTAATGTTACTAGTAATAGTAATTTATTATACAAGACGATAAAGTTAAATTTTATCCACGAGTGAATCGTTTAACGTCGAGACGGAGTCGAGACGTTAATGATTCAAGAGTGGATAGAAATAACTTTATCGTCGTGTATAATACAATATTTTTTTCTATAGCAAGAGCTTTAACAATTTCAAAAGAAAATAAGGACAGTCAATCACATTTCAAAATGTCAGTAGCTAGATTGGGTTGCTACGATAATACGAAGCTGTCATATTTAATTTAAACAAAAGTTAGAAAATTAAATTACTTTTTCCGTCAATCGTTTATATATCGACTCATTAATGCATGATTTTGTCTAAAAAATCATGCATTAATAGACCCGTTTTCGCAATGATTTTATATAGGCAACCATACGTACTAAACGTCAAATGTATCTGAAATGTCAAAACTAAAGGTTAAATTATTCCGTGGATTTATTAATATAAATATTTACATTAGAAAACGCTTCGCTCAATATCTTTGTGGCAGTTTGTATTTTATACCTATCGAGTTCTCAATGTATCCTTCGGCAACAGAGGTGGATTTCCAACCGCCAAGTATTTTAATTGCCGCAAAGTTGCTCCGGCATCGGCAACCATACGTACTAAACGTCAAATGTATCTGAAATGTCAAAACTAATAAATATTTTTGATGGATTTTAATAAACGTACGATTGACGGAAAAGTCTTGTAACCAACTCTTATGTTAATCGGTGATTAATAATCTCGCTCATTAACGCGTTCGCTCGCTCCACTCGCTCACGCGTTAAAATCTCTCGTTTATTAATCACCTTTATTAACACACTTGTTGGTTAAATAACCATATCTATCCTTGATGTTAAAGTGCTACTTTATCTACCCTTGCTGTTAAAGTAAAACTTGACCTTTTGTTTTGAGTTGATAAAAGCACACTTTAACATGTGCTATAGAAAAAACCAATTTGTTGTGCCAAATTTGCCTGATGTTAGTAACTAACCTTAGTTTATTGTGCCATAGTTGCCTAACATTTCTTAATTTTTTTGTATAATGGTATTAATAAAAATATTTTTCGTCTGCTATGTCAACAGTGATTTTTACTTAACTGCTAGATAAAAGCTTGTAGTTGCCTAAGTCATACTTTATTTCATTATTTTATTATGAAGCTTAAACTTTGTCTCTGTTTTTCTCAGTTTTGGGTTAGTGTGGCTTAGGGCTTAGGTAACTTTTCCACTGAGCCCTTCAATTGGGCTCTGGAACAATTAGGGTAAAGTCGGGTGAGATGGCCAGTCGGGAGAGATGGCCAACAGCTAAAACTTGACTAACGGGTCGTGAGATGGTGCTGCCTGTCCTCTCCGACAATAAATGATTATCCATAAGCACAGCCAGTGTGTTGTCGTTTAAGTCGAGGTCACGTTAAAGCGTCAAAACAATAAAAATAATATCACCTCCTTATAAAATTTTATATTAGTTTTGTGTCACCTTCTACTGTGAATGTTTGTGAGGAAATTTAGTGCCGATTTCAACATATTAGGTGAGTACAATGTTCATTAGATGATTCTAACCTCAAACAACAGTTAAAAATGTGCGGTGGGTTTTGTTTGTCACGTTGGCCATCTCTCCCTAGCATTTGGGAGAGATGACCAACCAATAGTAGGGACAGATGGCCTCTCTTTCTTTACAGTTTGGCATCATTTCCATTCTGCTGCGAAAACATGCCAACGGAGTATCAAAGAAGGAACTCGAATCGTGGAAACTATACTGAAGAAAATCTGCGGCGAGCAATGGACGCTGTCAGAAACGGTTCTTCTGTGAACGGCGCTTCAAAAAATTATGGCATTCCTAGGAAAACTCTTGAAAGGAAATTGAAAAAAAAATGTGTCGACGACAGGTAAAATGGGGCCGGATAGCATGTTGGGGGAGGCAAATGAAAATAAATTGGTGCAACATATTAAGAAGGCACAAAAATGCGGTTTTCCTATGACAGTTCCAGATGTTCGAAAGCTTGCCTATAATTTTGCGGAAAGTCTAAAAATCAATCACAAGTTCAACAAAGAAAAAGGATGTGCCGGTTCCGATTGGTTTAGATCTTTTTTGAGAAGACATCCAGACTTGTCTATTCGCAAGGCTGAGGGTGTATCTCTAGGGCGAGGTGAAGGCATGAACCGTTTAGATGTGGGAAATTATTTCACTTTACTGCAAGAAGTACTGGAACAAAATGAGCTTTTCGACAAACCTGGATGCATTTATAATGTCGACGAAACAGGCCTTCAATTAAATAATCGTCCTGGCCATGTCTTAGCCCAAAAAGGAGCAAAGGATGTTGTCACAGTGACATCAGGGGAAAAGGGTGAGACAATATCGTGCATAGCTTGTTGTAACGCTGAAGGTTTTTTTCTGCCGCCGGTCTGTGTATTTAAAGGCAAGAATTTAAAGACTGAGTGGACTGATTCAATGCCGCCTGGTTCACATATTGTAATGTCCCAAAAATCAGCCTACGTTACTGCAACGATTTTTTTGAATTGGTTTAAAAACCACTTCTTGCCACGTAAAGGAGAAGGGAAGGCATTATTAATTCTTGACGGGCATGCTTCTCACTGTTCTTGTGTTGAACTTTTAGAAACCGCTGAAGCAAACAATGTCGTTTTATTGTGCCTACCTCCGCACACCACCCATTATTTGCAGCCGCTCGACAGAGCTTTTTTCAAGTCGCTCAAGTCCTTCTACTATCAATCCTGCAGAGAGTGGATGCAGAGTCACCCCGGAAGGAAACTGGGGAGACTCCAGTTTGGTGAACTTTTAACGAAAAGCTGGAGCAAGTCCGCGACCGCTGGAAATGCTATATCCGGCTTCAGGGCCACTGGCATATTTCCCTGGAACCCCGATTCCATACCCGATCATTCTTACACAGTTGCTGATCGAATAGTAAACAGCGAAACTAGGGAATACCATAGAACCCTCACACAGACACAAGTAACGAACACTCAACAATCGAACGCTGAAGCAACACAAGAACTTAGACACCCAGTCATCATAATGGATGAGTCGATGCCATCCTGTAGCCATGCTGGTACAGAACCTCGATGTTCAACTCCAGCGGAAGGGACATCTGTTCCAGATTTGACGCCTGGAAAGCTCTTAGATCAAATTAATCCCACACCTAAGTTAGTTGTTTCTGCAAAAAAAACGAGCAAAGACAGTTGCTACCGTATTAACGTCTCCTGACTATATAGCGACTGTAAAAAACAAGTCCACAAAAAAATCTGAACAGACTAAGAAGGACACCCCGAAAACTAAAATTCGAAAACTAACAATTCGCCAAAAAAAGAAACGTTCGCCTTCGCCAAGTTCTGATGAGGAGGAGAATATTGAAGTTTAATATGAAGAGGAAAGTGATGCCATTTCTGAGGTGGATGAAACTGAATGTGTAAGATGCGGAGAAAGTTATAACATCACAAAAAAAAGAAGATTGGTTGCAGAGCATAATTTGCCAGATGTGGTTTCATGAAAATTGCTCTTCCTATTTAAACACATGCCAAAATTGTGGTAAAACTGCGTTTAAAAATAAGCAAGATAGTTGTTAAGGATATTTTTTATATTTTGTTTTAATAAGTAGTGTGTTATTTTCATATTTTTATGTTTTATTCGCGTTTTTATATTGTGGCCATCTATCCTTATTGCATTGGCCAACTGACCCCACCGAACCGGGATAGATGGCCATATACAACTGATTTTTATAAATAATAATAAATAAAAAATAAAAGTGTTTTCAATGTATTTATTCACCAGTATGCTCGGATGATAGGTAAACAATGACAAAAAAATATTGTATGGAGCCTAACCCTCACCAAAAATTTACAGGCTCCTACTATGCAAAACGGTGGCCATCTCACCCGACTTTACCCTAGAGCAAGATCCTGCTTTTGGACGAAACATTATTTTTAGCGATGAGGCGCATTTTTGCTTGAATGGCTTTGTCAACAAGCATAATTGCCGAATTTGGGGAGATCATAATCCAAGGGAGATACACGAGCGTCCAATGCACCCCGAAAGAGTGACTGGTGTGCATTTTGGTCTGGCGGCGTCATCGGCCCTTATTTTTTCGAAAATGAAGAAGGAGCTGCAGTTACAGTTACGGTGAGAGATATAGGGAGATGGTTACCAATTTTTTTTTGTCCTAGATTAGATGCTATGGATCTAGAGAACAAGTGATTTCAACAAGACGGGGCTACATGCCACACAGCAAGAAACACAATGAATTTATTGCGTGAAAAGTTCGATGGTTTTCTTATTTTGCGAGGCGGTGATGTGAACTGGCCACCAAGGTCATGTGATCTTACCCCCTTGGATTACTTTTTATGGGGATATGTGAAATCCCAAGTCTATGCCAACCAACCCAGAACAGTCCAAGCCCTAAAAGAAAATATCACTCGGGTTATTAGGGATATTGAACCCGAAGTATGTGAGCGCGTCATCTCCCAGTGGAGGTCCAGAATGAGCGCCACACAAAGAAGTGGCGGCCGCCATTTGGCCGATATTATCTTTCATACATAATGGTATTAAATGTACTTTCGTAATAAAAAAAAGTTTTTCACGTTATCACATACACAACTTGTTTTATTTTAATTTAAAAATCGATCGCTCTTATTGAAAACCCCTTTATTAGTAATGTAGTCGACTGTGAAATTGTGACTAACTTCGCTTCATGGATCCCTAAATGTCATCGTTTGCCCCACTCTTACTATATACAGGTATAAAAAATACTCTACTTGCAACTATAGCCCCTCTATTTACAAATAGTAGCAACAACCTTTGATGTTGCCGCTGGAGCAAAATCACGTTGGTATCCTTTAAGTCCCTAGCATATTTAAAAATTGCCAAGGAAGTTGCATAATTAATTAAAATGTGACATTGACATTTGTCGTGTTTTTATTAATTTTTTTCTTCGGGGGCTAATTCGAAGTCGAGGACGTGGGAAATGCCAGGATGTTGTGTCGACAAGTGTAAAAATAGTGGCAGAAAAGGATTTGAGCTATTCAGATCTGTTATTTTTTTACTGTTTACACTGACATTTTAAATAGCAGTTGCTCGTACCGTTTAGTAACTTTTTGTTTTTTCATGTTTGCATCAGGTTTGCTCCACGATGTCGCTACTATTTGTAAATAGAGGGCTATACTTGAAACTAGAGATCTTGTATATAGTTTACTAAGAATTGGGCAAACAGCCTGATTCGACATAAATTTTTGATGAAAATTAAACGTTTGACATATGTAGTACAAAGAAGTTATGAAAACCAATTTAGCAATCTTGCTTTTGATGGGCGAGTTTGCAGAGCATTAACCATTCTTAGGTTCTCTAGAATCGACTATTAGGAATATACATTAACCTAATTTAGAAGTTAGATTTGCATGTGTGGAACTATCGGTCGCAACGTGTTACAAAATATGTAAAAGAATCATTTATATCATATATGCCTTGTAAAAAGTGATCCAAACAAATCAAAATGTATCCCGCTGTTTGCCCAACTCTTAGTAAACTATATACAGGGACACTACTTGAAACTACAGTAACTATATCGTCGTTGGTTCTGCAATATCTCCTATGTGCAGTTTTTATGATATTGGGATTTTGGTATCATCGGAACCAGCTTTTCGAACTGCGTCGATCGCCAATAACTCATATCTGTAAAAATTTACTAACCTTATTAATATACCATATTTTAAACCTCCTATGTGAAACGCACATTTTGGGAAGGCTATAATATCACCTATGTGTAGAAACACACATAGGTGCTATTTCACGACGTATTAGGCTGAAAACACATGAAGCGGTTCACGCCGAGTCGGCGGCCGAGTCGACTGCCGACTCGGCCGCCGACTCCATGTATTTAAAGCGGACAAAACACACGCTGCGTCATGTAGCGCGTACGCCGAGCGCTTTTTATACATAAGAATTATGGGCCGAGTCGGCCGCCGACTCGGCGTGAACCGCTTCGTGTGTTTTCAGCCTTATTTTGGTGTCCTATGTGAGACAAGTTGTAACTTGTATCACATAAGAGATATTGCAGTGGTGTTTGCAATGTCAACAAAGTGCACGAGGTGTTGTTTATTTCGGTTTTAATTAGTAATAATTAGTTTCAAATGAGAGTAGGCGTTTAAGGTAAGTGTTTTCTGTTAATCCTAAGCGTAATTGTTTTTCAGTTAGTGTAGTTTATATTGAACAACAGCGTTTAACTAAAATAAATAACACATAACCTCTGTGTTTTGTAATCGTCACATGCTTCTGTTATAACATTTTAATTAGAATACTAAGAATAATTATTAAAATTATCTTTCTTTAGATCAAACGTGCTGATGGAGAACAATCCTCTCTTGTATTGAAATATTCTTAAAACATATAATATACAGGGTTGGTGAAAATAAAAGTTGATAAATTTAAGTATCAAGTTGGGTTTTTAAAACAACACATAGCGGGTCAAGAAAAGTGTACAAAAGTTTTTTACTTGGATTTTGTTTAGACGCCAACAGGACAATTTTTTTTTCAGATGAGTAGTCGTGGCAAAAAAATATTGGAGTTATGCTTACAGCTAACAAAAGGTAGTAAAACTGATGCTGACCCTCAAAATTAAGACGGCACTACAGCAACTGGATCGAGTGTGACAGCGTGCGAAAAAGATTCTTAGTTGATGGAAATTACAGATAACGAGTTATTGCAACTTGTAGAATCAGACTTTAGTACCAGAACTGAAAACGTCGTGTCGCAACTTCATACAATCGAAAGTAATGTAGAATTTTTATCGCAAGTGGAACTGTTGGAACTTACAAAATATATTGGAATAGAAGAGATTGACAATGCTGAAATATTTGAAGAACTCAATTTAACTAATCTGGAGTCAACTTGTCCCAGCAGTGATTTTGGGTTGCCAAGTATTCACGTTAACGTTGAAGACCAAGAATTTGACAAATTACTGTCTATAAAAGAAACGGAAATAAATATCAGAAAATATAGAAACACATAAATTACAAGATAAGTATCAAGATACCGACAATAACAATTTAATGGGAAAAAGTGGTCATTTACAAACCAAAGGAAATGACTTACGTATTTTAGAAAAGGAATCTGAAGATGAAAATCATGTTACTAATAGAATAAAAACTACTATTTCTAAATCTAGAAAAGCGGCAAGTTCGTGAAGAGCTGTTGGTGACGAGTATTTGGGTTATAAGAGGTCAGAAGGTAAAATAACTTATAATATAAAAAGAAATACAAGGAAAATTGGAGGTCGTTGTAGCCACACGACACAGATTGCTGGAAAGTGTGGGAGTACATTTCTGTGTGCTTCTATTTCGGATCGCAAAAGAGAAGAAATCTTGACCCACTTCTGGAAGAATTTGTCATCTTGGCCAGAGAAAAAAGTGTTCATCAATGGTTTAGTAAGTTCAAGAGGTTTAAAGCGCAGAAGAAAAGAAACCACCCTAAAGAACATAAGAAAACTTCATGGATTCGATATACAGTTACCAAAGGAAAATGGAGAAAAGGTAAAGGTGTGTCGTAGATTCTTATTCAGCACTTTGAACTTAGGCGAAGACACGTTTAAAAGATGGGTTCGCAAGAATAGAGAGAATTAGTCTAACAATTTCAGCAGTGAAGAATCGGATAATGAGTCTGAAAAAGAAGTCCAAGGGAAGAATAGAAGATTAGCCAATAGAGCAAAGTTAAATGGTCGTAGTAAACGAAATACTTGAAGTAAGACAAAACTTGTAAGCTACAAAGGTAAACAATATTAAGAAATGGTTAGACGAAATCCCAAAGGTACCGAGCCATTATTGTCGATCTACTTCACAAAAGATTTACGTAGAATCGACCTTTAGATCATCCTTACACATGTATAACGTATTTTCAGAATGGGTCAAATCAAAGAACCTTCCACCTATTGGAAGAACGCTTTTTGACAAGGTACTCAAGAAGAAAAGGTAGCAATCCACAAGCCTCGTAAAGACCAGTGCGATATTTGTTCATCATGGAAAATAGGTAATGTTGAAGAGACAACCTACAAATTGCACATTGAAAAAAAGGGTAGGTGCCGAGAGGCTAAAAGAGCTACCAAAGAGAATGCTTCCCGAAATAGCCTTGTAGTTACCATGGACTTGCAAAGTGTACTTCTTTGCCCAAAAACTCTTGCATCTGCCTTGTATTATAAACAAAAGTTGCAGTTACATAACTTTACTTTGTATGAATTAAACTCCGCAAATGTACACTTGTATGTGTGGAATGAAGTTGAAGGTGGTGTATCAGCTAATGAATTTACATCATGTCTTATTCACTATCTGAAAAATATCAGTTCTGAGTTCAAAGAAGTCATATTAATCTCAGATGGTTGCAACTACCAAAATAGAAACAAAGTGCTATCAAGCGCCTTAAGCGATATAGCTAAAGAAAGATCCATCAAAATAGATCAATTTTATTTGGAAAAGGGCCACACGATGATGGAGGCAGACAATGTTCACTCTGTTCTTGAACAGTACTTTAAACCACCTATTAATTCGCCATCGAACTTACCTTTCATACGCCCAGGAAAAAAGGTAGGAGACCCTACAGTGACAGATATACGACAACTTCGATACCTTCCTAATGGAACTATTAGCTATTGTTTGGATTACAACAAACAATGGAAGCCCTTGCCTCAAAGACGACCAGTTGTAGCTCATATTGTTTCACCAGATCCGCTGTACCTTCAACGCATCCCTATTACTGAAACAAAGTATAACCATTTGCAGGATCTGAAACCGTCCATCGAGAAAGATCATCATCCATTTTACGATAATCTGCCATTTTTACCACATAAAAAATTACCTGTTGGGAAGAAAAGTAAAACAGCTGATAAGAAAAACTAAATAAAATCAAAAAATACTTTATATTAAGGTTACAACTACTCAGTTTGTAAACCAATAAAGTAAGTTTGTATACTAAAAGCAGTTTAGTAATATTATTTCACTATCTGTAACAGTTACTCTTTCTTTTTTTTTAATAATGTTTTCTGTCAGTGTAAGTGTTACCACAAAATGTTACCTAATACATAATTCAGAAATATAACATGAGTATTATTAATTACACAATTTCTCCTAAGTGGAACATCTTGTCCCTCAAAACATCTCCTATGAGAAATAAAATAGTAAAAGTCGGCTTTTAAAGATGATATCATTTAATATATTAACTAATTTACTATTTAAATTCAGTAATAATACTTTTAAATAATTGTTCATCTTAGTCACATCAGGAACTATTTTCTATTCGTTTATTATTTAGTTTTCTGTGTTTCCTGAAAAGTTTTGTTTTTTCACATAGGAGATATTGAAGAACCAACGACGATATACAAGATAGTGTGGCCATACGTTTGTTGGCCGCCATTTTCAGGCAAATTTGAGCGTAGAGATATACAGTGCCTTTAGAAATAATCGAACATTTTTGAATGGTCATTATTTTGGCGCTAGTTATTTTAACGATTTGATGTTTACTACTCGTGCAGTGTTATGTTTTGACGTTGACATTTATCACTGGCGTTCGTTCATTGTGCTTTAAGGTGTTGCACGAAGTTTACAGCCGGTTTCAATTATGGTTCTGTGACATAGCATCCCACCTCCCTCAGAATAGGATTGGAATATGGCAAACCAGGTCGTACGGGGAAAAGCGTACCATTAGGCAAAATGGCCACTGTCTTCCAAGCGGAGGTAATTGGAATAATGCATGGTGCAAAAGAAATTCTTGAAAGGAAAATCGAGAATCAATGTATTGATATCTTCAGTGACAGTAGAGCCGCTTTACTAGCCCCGGGCAGTTGTAAAATTACCTCAGGTGTGGTACTACAGCACCATGAAGCTCTCGAGGATATCTCAAAAAATAATGTCGTTTCCTTTGTATGGGTGAAAGGACATAACGGCAACTATGGCAATGAGGGTGCCGATGAGACTGCGAGACTGGCTTCCGAACAACTTCTCTGGAGGCCAGAACCCGTAATCCCTATATCCCTGACAACATTAAACTCTATGCTATATCAAAAAACCTTAAACAGCTTCACACGAATATGGGTTAACATGCAAAGCTGTTGTCAAGCAAGGGCTGCTATTACAGCACCCTCACCAAAAATAGCCAAATATTGCTTGCAACTGTCCCGAAGGAACCTTCGACTAATCGTGGGTATCCTATCTGGACACTGAACTCTAAAGCAACAAAATGCACACGATGGGACTCGTGGACAGCCCAAACTGTCGCGGATGCAACGATATGGCCCGATATGGTCAGAATCAGCAACATTCCAGTTGCGGTCGTACATTCAAAGGATTGGATCGCTTGAATGATAAAATTTCACCCGCTTGCGACGCTAATGAATTATTTGACACTGACAATTTAAAATTGTCAGATTTGAAAGGTTTTGTTTTTTTCTATGACCAAATGAACAGGCTTTACCAACCTCTTTGGGAACTACCTGGAAATAACTACATATTTTGCCTGTTAATGGCGGATATTCGCGTCGACCAATAGCGGCGAAGTTATCCCAATGGCCACACTGTCTTGTATATAGTCACTGTACTTGAAACTTGTTTGAGACGCCCTTCATTGGCCGGTTTAAGTGATTTTGAATCGCACCAAAATCATATGAACACAAAAATCACTTAGCAGTTGCGTTCCATTCGCCTTTCGTAATAGCTATTTAACTCTTTATCGGTTTCTGCAACCATATGGCTACACTGATGCTAAATGCCTTGATTTCGCTTCTCGTATGAGTTAGGCGGTATTGTGCAATGTTACCGTATGCTTACAGTCTAGTTTGAGAGAGGGCAACAGCTGGAATATTAAAATTCATAACCTCACAAATTTTTTTTCGTGCATGTTTAGCACTGTACGTTGATGTGGTAAATGCAGCGTTACGTAGTACAATAAAAGTGCCGTTTGGTAAGTAAAACATTGATATTGCATTTGTACGATTTATTGCGGTTAGCTTAGATAGTAAAGGGATTATTTTACGTTTTGTGTAAGGTACAACCGTTGTACATTTTGGGTAATTTTCATTGCACAGTCAATGTATCCATTTGGTCGCATTGTCTGATAAGGGGTACAATGATTTTTATTTTAGGAATAGTAAAATGGATGCAAATTTTGAAAAAAATTCTTCTGGCAGCTTTTACGGGCATTCCGAATAAGCTAGATGTCGCTGATCAAATATTGTATAAGAAAAGTTGTATATCTTCAAAGTCGTCAACTTCTCAAATTGAAGCCGACCCTGTGACTTTAACTACAGTGGAAATGTTTACTTCACTTCAAACAGGATTTGCTCAAAGGCCTTCAGAAACAATAGAAACCATCACAGCCCAATTTGAGAAGAAATCAAAAGAATTATTAGAACATGAAGGTGTTATGAAAAATTCATCTTTTTCAAATTGTTCACTGACTTACATGATCAGCAGCAGGAAAAATGATTTTCAACTGAGAAGTTTACTTCTCCCTGCACACTTATAGCACCACCCGTTTTGTTTGATCAGTTGCTTATTTTAATGTGATATCGTCGGCTTAACATGCAAATGTCGTAAGTCCACTTTTGGGTAAAAATTAGTTACTAGTGCTACCTGGTGTAGAATTTGAATACCCATCTATTCAAGCATATGTAATAAGTCCAAAAAAATTCTGTTATTTTAAAATCGCCAAAACGATAATGTATTAACTCCACCTCAGTTCAAAAGCAATGTGCAATGTTGCAAGTCCGTCTGTGGCCATGTTGTGACTATACGGTAAGGTTCATTGTGCATTGTGTGTTATAAAAAGCTAGTGGTTTTATCATAAAGGATAGTGATAAGATTATGTAAGTGTTACTAATTAATTTGTTATATATTTCATAAGATTTTCAGCCAGGCAAATTATAGTTGTAACTTAACTTCAATACTTAGAACACAGTTTAAATTTTCGTTGGAGTTACAACATTTTCCTTTTGTTTATGAATGTTTTCATTCTTATAACTATGGTGTTAATTCATTTTCTTCAACAAATTAATTTTATTATAATAATTCGTCAAAACCGTTTCTTACACTTTAAATGCTAAATGTCTCGGATAACAAATAATTAGTAAAACTAACAGCTGTTATATTCATTCAATTTCAGTGTAATGGCCCAGTACAGTTCTAGAACGGGAAAAATCTTGCGTATGGCAACTGAAGTAGAACTTAATCAACAGCATCATGATTTACCAAGCAATGATGTGATTCATGAAGCTGTTGTTAGTAATACTACTGAAAATATATTTACAAATAATAACTGCTGCAGTATTAACAATGACGGTTTAGAAACTAGAAATTTATTACTCTTATTAGATATTCCTGAAGTAACAGACAGTTTCTTATTCAATGAAACTATTTTATCTAATACTATTGACGTTGATAGTCCAAATAACATTTTTCAATGCAGAAGCAATAATAATTATTTAGTAATAACTGAGAACAATACACAACATTTGGAAAATCTTGTTAAAAACTTTAATAAAGACTCTAATTTAGAACCAAACGTTCCTACAATTAATGTGGCTGCTGGAAATAATACGAGCAGCATTTTTACATCTAATACCACCGATATAGGATCAGAGGTTCTACAAATTGAAACCATGTTAGAAATGAATTATTATTCAGATCATCTTTACATCCCTGAGGAAAACATCTCTCCGGTAAACGTAGAAAATACACTGCCAAACATTTATGAAGAAAACATGTACAATCTTCCCACAATATGAAGCAAAATAAATGGAAGTTGCAAATGATTCCGAATGTAGTCCTAATCTAAATGATAATCAACATAGTGAATCAGAAGTGGAAGATGCAAATGATTCCGAATATAGTCCTGATCTAAATGATAAAGAAAAAAGTTAATCAGAAAATGACACAGAAGAAATGGAAGATACAAATAATTCCGAACGTAATCCCGATCCAAATTATTATAAAGATAGTGAAACAGAAACTGCTACACGAAAACGACGAAACCGACATTTTGTGAATCCGGATACTTGGAAACAAAATTTAAATAAATTACGGAGGGAAAAAGGTAAAGACTATTTTGGGAAAAGAAAGTAGGTAATAAATGGGAGTACGGTATTAAACGAGAAACAAAAAAATTTAAGGGACGTTTTAACTGTATATTATCCTCCTTAGTTAGTGCAAATGGAAACAAATTACAGTGCTCTAAATTCACAGAAGAAGACAGAGAAAAATATTCAAAAAATATTGGAATGAACTGAATTGGACGCAAAGAAAAACCTTTATTAACTTATCAATTGAGAATAAGGTAAGAAAGAGACATAGAAATCGGACTAGTGACACGGAATCAAAAAGAAGCTTCTCTTCAACGTATGTTTTTAAATACGATAGACATGGGCGAGAGAATGGTCAACATTTGGAAATATTCGGACTGCAACAAGAAACATGAAAAGGGAATACAGAACATAGAAACTTCAGAAGGGCAGAGCGGCGTAGGAATTTATAAAGAAATGAAAATAAAGTTAAGGAAGTTTTTTGAAACAATTCCTAAGGTCGAATCTCACTACTGCAGATCCAGTTCAAGTAAATTATATCTAGAACCCCTTTGGACTTCAAAATCAGAAGTTTTACTACAAAAATACATGGTGTGAGGACCACAACATTCGCCCTTTGTCAATAGCTACGTTTAATCATACATTTTACGAAATGAATTTAAGTTTATTTAGACCAAAAAAGGACGAGTGCGACACCTGCGTTTCCCATTGAACTGGAAATCTTTCAGATGAGCTATATGCCTTACACCAACAAAAAAAGACGGAAGCTAGACAGGAAAAGAAAAAAGATAAAACATCAAATAAAATAATATTTTGTATGGATCTTGAGGCAGTACTTCTATCTCCGAAGTCAAACGTGACATCATTATATTTTAAAACAAAACTAATGGTACAAAATTTCACAATTTATTACATGCAAACCAAAGACGCCTACTGTTTTATATGGAACGAATCAGCGGGAGGAGTATCAGCTAATGGCTTTACAATATAATATAACAATTGAACAGAAATATCTAGAAAAAGGACACACGCAGATGGAGGCAGATTCTGTGCACTCAAATATTGAACGACAATATCGCAATGTAAATATAAATGTTCCTGCCGATTATGTGGGATTATGTCTTCGTGCTCGAGAAAAACCACGCCCATATTACGTAAAATATTTAGATTACAAATTTTTAAAAGATTTCAGCGACTTGCATTATTTAACGTCTATAAGGCCGGTGCGAAAAGCTGGGGACCCTGTTGTAACTGATATAAGGGCAATAAAATACTTGCCAGATGGTTCCATTTTTTACAAATTAAGGCATTCTGAAACTTATAAATTATTGGACTACAGACGTAATAATATCAGTAAAACTATTCAACGCCCATTAGAAGAACTTCCACAGCTATACAAAACACAATACCAATTAAAAAACCAAAATATGACCATCTTCAAATTCTAAAAAATAGCTTGGCGATTGACTACCATAGCTTTTACAATGAATTGCCCTTTAAGAATTAAAGTTTAGAATAACATTATGGATTCTTATATTGTCATTATCATTATAGAATGTTCGTTTTTTTAAGTTCAGCAACTAAGCATGTTTAACCATTCATATAGTTTTTATTTACAAATCATACTATAATAGCATTAAAAACTAAAATTACCTATAATAATTATGTTACCTTTTTCTTGTATTTCATTTAATAAAGCGTTTAAAAAAATCTTTTTCCACTTAGTATATTACTAAAGAAATTGTCGTAAATCCCATTCCTTTCACAAATAAGAAATAATATGTCGTAAGTCCTTTAAAGTTCTTAAAAATAAGTAATTAACCCAAATGTTTGTTTTGTATTATAACTGTGATAATATTAACTGCATATATCAGTTTTCAGCAATTACAGGCTCAAAATATACAACTTATGAAGTTTTTTGTGTCTCCTGTAAAGTTACCATTTTAGGACGATATATAAATAATATAACCTCAAAATTGAGTAAAATTCGTAGAAATGTATGCATGTAAGCATGAAAAAATATTTACATTTTTAATTGAGGTAAGACTATTAGATGTTAAACAAAAATATTCAAGTTACCATTATAAACGTAAGATAGGATACTATCCCATCTTCTTCCAGCTCCTCTTCAGAAGCTGGGACATATAGATGAAACACTTTAGGATGAGACGGTCCACATTACATTTTATTTTTGCTAAGTAACTGCAACGCGGGCCTGAACAAATTTTATGTGAAATGTAATTTTTACTAATACTGTGGTATTTATCGAACAAAGAAAGTTGTCGATAAATTGCAGATCATTTTTATATAACTGTAAGTTCAGTACTTCGCATATTAACTAGAGTAACAGACTTTTTAATAGAAAATGCTCCAGAATTTATTATGTGGTCAACAAAAGAGGAAGCAGCATATAATAGCCAAATGTTTTTCAAGAAAATAGGTTTTCTTGACTTTTTGGATGCTGTACATGGTACCCATATTAGGATTGGAAGGCCCGAAGAAAATAAAGACTCCTATGTTTATTTAAAGCGAATACAGAAAATGTTCCAAACATTCTGAGCTCTTTAAAAGTAATGCAGAATATGAAATTAAATATGTTTCATAATGGCAAAAAATGTGAAAGGATTACTTGACAAGGACAAGACATTGTTAAAATGGAGTCAATTATCGCAATTAATAATTTTCTTGAATTCGTCTGACTTGCCCGCTCAAAACGATTTAGAAATTGCAACCTGTCTACGTGGAGAATATAATTATAAATAATATTATCGATATTGAAAGTAACAATGAAGATAATGATATAATTTCAAAAATTCAGTTTTATCATGAACAATGTTTAATATTTTTATTTTAATATAAGTTACTGACGGACAGTAACTACCTAAATTTGCTTAATCCTAAGTATTTAAACATTTTCTCTGCTAGCATTAATTTATGTGAAAGTGGTCTACAGGACTCCCATTTACACTATCTGAAGAAAAAATCTAAAATGATTGTAGAAAAGGAAAGAATTGTACATATTATATTTGATGAAATATATACTTTTGATCGGAAATTCAGTATAAGGATCGGAAATTGGTGGGATTTACAGCAAATAACTATACTGCAAAAACAATGCAGGTAGGTATTTATGTTAGATCAATTTTTTTTTCAAAAATAAAGACGTAGCAATGTTTCCTGTAAAATATATGACCAGTGATGAACTCAAAAATATGACTTTACATTTGATTCAAGTGTTAATTGCGTGTGGTTACATGATTTTGTCACTATGTTGCGATAACAACCGTGTTAACTGGAAAATGTATCAAGAACTTTCAGGAGGTGCACTTGAATAATCATCATAAATCCATACAATTGGCACAAATTATTTCGTTTGTTTGACACAGAACATATTTTAAAATCAATTAGAAACAACTGATTAAATAAAAAAAGACCAATAAAACTTTTTTATTTCAAACAATGTCAACAGCAACAGCTCTAAAAAATGGTTAATATCGAGCGTACAGCATTTAAAACGTTTATATCAAATGGAAACATTTTCTATAATAAAAACAGCACCGGCCTTAAATAGATAAAGGTTTTATTCCCCACCAACTTAGGCAAAATGTATCGTATCGAAGTTAAACGTAGCGAAAACGATTATGGAGATAGGGACGTCAACGGAACAATACATTTCTTGAAAAATGCATCAACGTGGTGGACAATCGTTAATGTAAAGTCCATAGGAAAAGGTGTAGCATTAAGAGATCAGTACTGTGATGTTATTTGCAGTACCTCTAGCATGCAAATAACTTTTTAAAGAATTTGTTAGTTAGTTAGAGGCATGGCAAAAATTAGAAGTAGAACTATCTCAACCAGTTAAAAAAAATAAATTGGAAAGCTGGCGCCTGAAACATTTTCGACGCTAAAGCATACTACACAGGTTTTAATAGAAATATGTCAGCAGAAACATTGAAATCTTAACTGTTCATATGTGTTTGCTGTAAATTGCTCCAAAACCAATATTAATCAAAGCATGAACGAATTTGTAGGAATACTGCAACAACATGTAAATTCTGCTAAAACAACCCACTTCAGAGAACAAAACAACAAACGAAAACCATGGAAACCATTACTTACCAGATTTCGAATCTACAGGAACTACCTAAACAAATTAATAACTAAAAACAAAAACCGCTACTACAGTAAGCTAATAAATGAGGAATGCAACTCAAAAAAATTATGGGAGACCGTGACTTCAATTATCAATAAAACGGACAAACCTAGAGAAACAAAAATTGAAAATATACAGGAAGATAACACCTTTCTAAGCAGCCCACAAGGGATCGCCAACAAATTTAATAAATTCTTTGCAAATGTCGGTAAACAATTAGCTACAAAGATTATCAAAAATAAGGAATAAAGTCCGAAAAAAAGAGAAATTCAGCAATCAATGTACCTAATAGAAGCTGAAGAAAATGAAGTCAAAAACAACATAATGTCACTGAACATAAACAACTCTGCAGGACCTGATAATCTCCCGCCAAAAGTATTAAAGGAACTGGTGGAGTACATATCTAAGCCCCTCACGCACGTAATTTACAAAAGTTTTAATAGTGGTGTCTGTCCAAATCACTTTAAAAAATCTGTAATTGTTCCAATTTTCAAGCCTGGAGATGAAACTATAGTAGGTAACTACAGACACTTATTTCCAACCTAGCAAAAATATTTGAAAAGTGCTTGAAAACTAGGATGATCAACTTTATAAACAAGAATAGAATACTAGCCAACTTTCAATACGGTTTTAGGGAAGGCAAATCTACAGAAGACGCAATTTGAAGACTAACAAAAGACATCTACAATTCTCTCGATAAAGTAATCTGTAGCTGTCTTCATTGATTTGGCAAAGGCGTTTGACAGGCTGAGTCATGACTTATTAATGCAGAAATTTTACAGCATGGGCTTTAGAGGTCCAATATACAATTTAATACATAGTTATTTAATTTCAAGAACACAGCAGGTCAAAATCGAAAAAACCCTAAGCCAGCCAGAAACAGCTGAATTCGGAGTTCCGCAAGGAACAATACTTGGGCCAATTCTATTCATATTGTACCTAAATGACATCAGCGCAGTGCAATGTCGTGGCAACATCGTGTCCTACGCAGATGACAGAGCAATCTTCTTTGAGAGTAATACTTGGGAAAATCTAAAAATTTTGGTGTGCGAAGATATGTTAAATGTGTTTGACTGGTTCAGGGCAAATATGCTCACCGTGAATGTTGCAAAGACAAAATATGTAGCATTTGGATGTTACAAAAACAGCTTACCGTCCTATAATGCAATAAAAATACACGAAAAGAACTGTCCAAATAAAAAATCATGTAAGTGTAGTGAAATTAATTCAACAAACTGCCATAAATATCTAGGCCTCTATTTTGATAACCATCTAAGATGGGATTTGCATGTATTAAACACTATGAAAAAACTAAGATTTATGACTTTCATCTTTAAAAAATTACATCAAGTGTTAAATATTAAACAATTGCTCGTAGTATACCACTCATTATTTTTACCTATTCTGAGATATGGAATCATTGGATAGGGTGGAGCTTGTAAATCTATAATCAAAACGATGGAAATAATACACAAAAGCGGGCTAAAATTTATTTTTAATAAAAACATTCTTTTTTCTTCTAACCGTCTCTACACAGAAACTGGCATGCTTGATTTGAGGCAAATATTTTGCAAAACAGCTGAAGAAAGTTGCATACGCCCAGAACACCAGAGCTAGGAGCAACCAGAATGTTTCCATTCCAAGACAGAACAAAAGTATAGGTCAAAGATAGTATATATACATTGGAACCAAATGCTACAATCTTTTACCAAAGAAGATAAGAACGACAACATACCTGAAGCATGTAAAAAAGGAGGTTAATGGTTCAAAAAACCTTCCAGAAGGGAAATACACAGCCTCACAGCTTGATTATGTATTTAATCTCAAGTAATTATTTTTTTAAATATTTATTCAACTGTTAATTTCTAAGTATATACCTACATATTATTTTTACCACATATATTGCAATGACTTATGTGATATATTATTTTATATTGTAATGAATTAGCTTTAATTATAAATCACCACACAATACTTTTTATTTGACTTTAAACGGACATTGAATTTTTGGTGAAAACAACTCCGGGTTCTTTATTTACTGGCAATGTCATTAAAAATGGTGTTTTGCCCCTATCTGAATTACTTATCTGAATTAATAAGTTGGCTAGCTCATAGAATCACAGCATGAAACTTAAAAATCTCAAACGGGCGTTGGGTTCCTTAGTTAAAATTAGTGCGGGACGCCGCTGTATTATCGTGAAAATTACTTTACAGAGCGCATGCGCTCACAACGTCAAATGGTGACACACTAAGAATTGTAAACATACAGAAGTCGTGCGTTTTTGTGAAATTAAATCAACTAAAATGAGCAGATTTTATCGGTAAGTCAATTTTAATTTACCGCCATCAAACGGCGTCTAAACCACTTTTGTTTTCTAGTGACGCTAAGCCTTGGTTGTTTTAAACGGCGTGGGTCTGCGTTCAATTGTTTATGGGGCCCACTTGCCAATTTTAACTAATTCTCCTGGGCTTATTATTATATTTGGGCACACAAGTCCTCCAGAAACCGGCTCTCCAAGACTGCCTTCAGGTTTGGCCAAAATTTCAGCCAGATCGAGCGTATATAAAAATTTTTCACTAACCTAACCTCTCTTGCAGGCGAAGTCACGGCCAGGTCCCCTCTGGTAATTTACCGCTTCCTGCAGCTCCCCGGCGATGATCTGAAGGTTGCTGGCTGCTCGAACTGCCCACTGGTAATCCCTGCTTGCTTCTCAAGACCTCGTACGGTGCTCGTTGTGGTGTCCGGAAGGTCCCCGATGCCAACGTCGAAGAGCAGCCGAAAGAAATTTATTTTTATGACGTGGAAACTGTTGCCTTTATTGGTGTCGATGCTCTGCAGCCTTGTGAACACGATGGTGTACTTTATTTTTACCTGAATTTATGTTCAACACCCAAAAAGATTAATTAAAACTCGAGCAATTTTCAACGTGTCAGCATCATTTTATTGTTAAAAACAAGCGAGAGTCTGGTTGCTATGCAACTACCATCAAACATTGATTTTAATAGGAAGTAAGTAACTCAATTACATTAATTTAAAATTCTAAAACTAACAAATGTGATAATTATGTACAATAACCTTAGCCTAAAATAATTGTCCTTCTAGGAATGCGCCACAATGTTTATTTAAAAAGCACTTTTAAGTTTAACTTGGTCACTGCACATATTATTTATGTGTTCACTAAAATTTTATCACTGGCCTGCTTGGATCTTAATTTCTGTACTTTTGCCTGCTATCCTTCAAATTCCTCGGTTTTCCTTCTGTATGTAAATTTGGCTGGCTTTGTGCTCTTTTGCACGTTACAATCGTTAATCCTCCTCTTACCACTTATTATTTTAAACTGCTCATTATAAGACCTTTTGTAATTTACTTTAGATTGCTACGCACCTTTGTGACTTTGCATACTTAAATTTTACTGTGCCAGCTCTATTAAATTGGCTTTTGCTAGTATAATACTTCAACCTTTTTATATTTTACAAATTTACATTGCTACCTACAACCTATAAAATTTGAGTTTCATTCCGTTCAAGCCGATTCAAGTAAATTCGAATGTTACTGGCTACATTTTACAGTGCAACTTTCAATTGACAAATTATGTGATTTTATTCAGATATGCAAATCATTTCAACTCTGTGTTTTTTATGACTTTAATATTTGTTTGGCATGACTACCAGAGCTGATTTAAGGATCAAATACCATTTCAATATATATATATATATACATTTGTATTTAACCACAGCCCACGCACAAACACCTGTGAGTGTTTATGTAGGCCTAAATTCCTGGTTTGTTTAACAGATATTTGTATTTTATTTTCTAAAAATGTACTTATTCTTAAAAATAAGGAAATAAATTCTATTCTAATTGCTCAAAATCAATTACTCGAAAAATAGGTCCTCGAAACAATACAATATGTTACTTAAAGAAAATGCATTAAAATTAAATAAATACAAAATAATTAAATGTACTTGAAAACTTAAGATTACAATTAAATATCTATTATCTTCAAATTATGAGTCTTTAGAATATAGTATAGAAATGCAGAAGATCAACCACCCTTCACAAGTACAATGAAATATATATCATCTTCAAGAAGTCTTCTCATTACCTTTCTTGCTAATGGTGTTCTATGATAAGAAGTCCTTATAAATAACAAGTTTATTTCCAAAATTATTAGTTGAACACAGGCATCTGTACCGTAACGATAACAATATGGAATTTATTAAAAGCGAAAATAGAAAAACCAAATTATTAATCGAAGGCTATTTGTTTATTAAAGACAAAGTTGTTGATAATACAGTTTATTGGAAATGTGAACATTTTAAAAATTAAAGTGCTTCGCTCGTGTGATAACAATCGACGACAATGCAACAAAAATAATGTGCACAATCACATAGCTGTCGCTACAGGTGTAGGCCGCTACTAGAGTATACACTACCATCAAAGAAAATGCAAAATCTACTAAAGGCACGCCACAGTTTCTCATATCTACTGCATCAGAAAATCTTGGTCAGGCAGCAGCGGCAAGATTGCACAAACCATAATTATTTTGAGAACACGTGAATCGGTCGCCCAAATTGAAGACGTCGTCGTCCACCTCGTTTTCCTTTATGTGGAATTGCTACGAAGGTACTCTTCAAGGTGAACCAAAAAGTAACAACAGCGTCGAAGGTTGGCATAGAGGTTTCCAGGAGTTAATTTCGGCGAATTACCCTAGCAATTGGAAATTTATAGATGCTATCAAACGACAACAAAACCTAAATGAGTTGAAAACAGAACAATTTTTGTCTGGTGTTGAACCTCCAATGGTTAATCGTAAATATCGCGATTGTGCGGAAAGAATAGTACGCATAGTGCAACATTTTGAGTACAACGTAGATATTGAAAGATATGTTGGCAGTTTTGCTCACAAAATTGGTTATGAAGTGTACATGTATTTGTAAATAAAGTTAAATACGTCTTTTCTAGGCATAAACAAATTTAAAGAAATTTTAAAGTACATTTAATAATTTTATACTTATGTAATTTTTATCAATTTTACCAATTTTAAAATTATGCTTCTTAATTTGTGGTCGTGTGGCCTATACTCAAAAATTAGCTTAACCTAAGTAAAAAAATGTGTTCTTTCAATATCTGTAATAAAAAGAAGGTCGTCATTAAAAAACAGCAATGACGTCATACTTCCTAGTCGGGCACCCTGTACCTATGTATAGATTTTACTTAAAAAATGCGCAAATAAGAATAAAAATCAACGGGTACCAGCGCTTTTTCAAAATCATTCCTTGAATTTTTAACGAATTTGTCCACTACTTTACGAAGGCACCGATATATTTATAAAACAGTATATAAAACAAATTTGTTTTATTTTTCTTCATAATGTATTACAGCCGTTAATAACTAACAAATATATGCTAAAATTAGATGTATTTGGCCACAGGTTGTTCTTTCGTATATTTGCATTATTCATTTCGCGCAGGGAGATCAACTGCCGGCAACATAATTAATGAAGTTTGAGGGGCAATGTGGACTTGCGTGGCATCTATTGTAATACCAGATATTCCTACAGAGAAATGGATAGCAATATTCCCAAGAATTCGAAGATGTTACAAATTTTCCTCATTGCATAGGTGCGATAGATGGCAAACACATAAGACTCATCCAACATTCGAACAGTACGTTGATGTTTTATAATTATAAAAATTATTTTTTAATGGTACTATTTGCGATGTGTGATAGTAACTATGTATTTACAGTTATTGACGTTGATCCATTTGGAAAATCTAGTGATTTCGGAATTTTCAAAAATTCTAAATTGTATAAAAAAATTATGAATAAGTCACTGAAAATTCCTTCACCGTCATCAATCCGAGATAACATTACGACAAAATACCCATACGTTATAGTGGGATATGAGGCTTTTCCCTTATCTAAAAGCGTGCTAAGGCCGGTGGAAAAAACGTACCTATATTTAATTGCCGATTAACACAAGCTCGAACGTATATCGAGTGTAGTTTCGGTATTTTAGCTAATAAGTGGAGAATTTTTCATAGACCCCTTAATGTTGATATTGACTTAACAGAGAAAACAATCAAAGCTACTTGTGTACCTACTTCGTAATTTTGTGCGACAGAGAGATAAGAATCGCAGTGATGACTGCCCATCAATAAGTATAAATAAAGTTTTAAGTGATGCAACAAGTAGAGGCAACCTGAGAGCTCTTTATGTGAGAGATAAATTTTCCACTTACTTTGTTAATGTTGCTCCTTGGGATTGGCAGGACAAATTCATTTAAATAAATACATTACTATAAGATAGACTCTATTCACTATAGTCCCGGATTGTCAATGTCAAAACCAATTAAAAACAATCCTTTATATCATGGTTAATATTTTTAAGTCAAGCTATAGGTAACTAGAAACCATTAATAAAGCTGCTAATGTCAAAACTATAAATTATAGGTTATATTTCGAACTGACTTAAGCAAAAATAAATAAAAGTTGCCAGGTAACAAATACCCAAATTTTCAATATTACGCTTTTGTGTTGTCCAACCTAGTAGTAACAAAAAAACCAATAGAAATTCAACAGTGCTACCATAAAACGTCATTTTTGACAATCCGGGAATATGTATCATTTTAGGTAAAAACTTATCCACGTCTTTTTTCTCTGATGTAGCATCTTCAGTTGTTAATAAATTAACAATCTCCTTCCAACTGCGTTTTATTTTTATTTTATCTGCGTAATCCTTACGTTGCATATCCCATATGGTTGGTCTGGCTTGGATTTCCAATATTGAATTTTCTAGTTCGATATTGGTTCCTATATTTACAACTAAAATTAAATTAGTACCGGGTGGCCAATTAAGAAGGGCACTCGGTACTATCTTGAAAAGTAATAGTCATAAAGATTTGGGGTAAAAAAAATTATGAATAAAGCAGCCAAGAGAAAATGCTGGAAATTATTTTTAAGTTTCTAGAATGGCCGCCAGGGAGCGTAATCGCATTCTTGAATTTTAAATACCGTTTTTTGAGAAATATTCTTATATTACAGATAGCTAAAATGAACATCGTTTTAGAGCTGAGATAAATTCGATTCTATTTCGTTCAATACTTTTTGCTCTATCTCTTAAGGGAAAGTGGTGGGGGGTGTCCGAACATTTTCGGAAATAAATTTTAATAACTTCAAAATGGCTGGACGGATTTTGTCAAACTTGGAGTCGTTGAAAAGGGATTTTCGTAGGCTATCGACGCTGCCTTGAGCGGATTGATTTAGATTGATTGTCTCGCCGGTAGCGGACGTTTTGCGACAACACTACAAATGAAATGGATTTTCTCAAAAAAGTTAAATGCAACGATATCATTTTTATTGCAATAAAAGATAGCCAAATAAGGGTCTAACACGCTAGTGAAAACTGCATTTCGATATTTCATTCCTAACCTAAAATATCAGTAAAAGAAATTAAAACTCGAAATAATGTCGCATCTTTGGGAATATTTTCAGTATACCTGCCATTATTAAATCTTAATTATCGTTCTTTTAGCAAAATATATATAAATTTGCTGTTAAAATACCAACATTCCCTTCTTAATTGGCCACCCGGTACATGTATAACCTTCAAAACAAATAATCAATCAGGTACCTACTACTCATCTAAGTAAAACATTTTCATATAACAAAAGATATTTGACAATCGCGCATGATACTCACCGCCGTAAAACAGCTTGTCGTGTGTACAGTTCCATAAGACACCATAGCCTGAGGGTACTCTCAAAGCAATAAAAACGCATTCGGCACATGGTCTGGACGAGAGTATGCTCGGCTTTCACGCGGCGTACGCGCTGCATGACGCATCGTGTGTTTTGTCGGCTTTAAATACATAGAATCAAAGGCCGATTCGGCTGCTGACTGGGACTCCGACTCGGTGTCAACCGCTCGTGTGACTTTACTCTTTTAGAGTGAAGACACACGCTTCCCACACTAAGCTTCTTGGGGAGGTTTCAAGTCCCCGAAACTTGTTATGAGGGAATCTTAGTCCCACGCCATTCTTCGGCGGAATTTTACGTTACCGAGTGTTTAGAACATGGCTGGAATTTTTCCAGAGTAAGTAGAAAGTTCGCTTCGAAATGCATTTTATTTCATTGTATGCTATCGTGCACCTTTTCCTACCTTATAACAGAGTGCCGGAGGGGGCGATTTGGGATTAGTTGCAGTAGTGGTCATTTTTTCTACGTGCGGATGCTTCAGGCGATATTGGGCTGTATTTGGATCGTCGTGGCCGCTTAACCCCTGCTGCGTGCGCTTTGAGAGCACAGGAAGGACCCGACACGGAGGCCTGCCTCCAGGTTTAAGTGTTCCCCACCGTCGTGTTGCAAATCCCTCTGTCAACGAGTTTTCTACCGCACGATATTATACCCAACTTTCTTGGAAGCCGTGGGTGACGCTGACCTTGGGTCCACATCTGGAACGCGTATCGCGTTTCCTCCAAAACCAAGCAACACCAAGGATTAACCATTGCTGTAATGTTTGCCTGTCCGTTGATTTATTTTAATGTATGCAATAACACTACTGCAAAATTTATGAAACTGTAAGTAGTAGTTGTAATCTTTTGTTTGAGGTACCTCATATTCATATTTATGAATTATTAATCACAGCTAATAATTTGTGACAACCTACGATTCTGATTTTGATAAATATTGTGATTTTTTATTGTGACTATTCTGAAATTATACTGTGATTATGCCAGCTACGAGGGTTTGATTTAGTTATGACTACCTACCTTATTTGAAGCTCTTCTTTCAGGAACTGTATTTGTGTATTAGCTATTAGAGTTTACGAATTCTCGTTTCAATACCTGGGTACACTTGCTGTTATTTGACAAAAAATAGTTAGCGCGTTGAGCATTTATCTCTGTTCTGTTCTACCGATTAATATTTCAAAGACCTGTAACGCCTTCTTCCACTGAGCTGGCAGCCGGAAATTGTACCCGAGTGTAATTTAGTAAATTTTCTGGAAGATTTGACTAACGAATTAAATTTAGCTAACAGGGTATTCCCACATACGCCGATTCTTTTTCTTCAATCGGCAATAAATTAAACTATTAACGTTATAAGTTTCTCGTCAGAATCCATTGTCTCCAAGAGGAATACTGGCAACATGTCATCGTTATGTTTAGCGCGGCGACTTTTTAGCCAACTCGCAGTCGGCTGTCGACTCGGCGTGAACCGCTTCGTGTGTCTTTACTCTTAAGGTTCATGTAACGTGTGGAAAAAATTATACCCGTGAAGAGTATGTAAAAAACTGCACAAAAACCTGCAATAAAATCCCGAACGAACAAACATTGATCGTCAAACTATTTTGATTTTAAAAATAACTGTTTAGTCTGTTGAGAAACTACGTATTTGCATCGAAAAAGAAAAAAGAAACCAAAGCAATACAGGCAAGACATGCGAAATGTTACGGAACTCCGCATGAAGGAAACATTTGTGGAGATTTGTAAAAACAGATGTAACGACTTAGGAAGGCAAATATTAATTCGTGTAAGTAACATTATAGATTCAGTAGCTGCAGAAGCTAAATGCCATTTAAGTTGTTACAAAATAAAAATAAAAATGAAACCATATCTTTAGAAGATATTGTAGAAATGAACATTCTGGATAATTTACTGTTGAATTTTAATGTCAAAGACGTTTTAAAAATAAAACATAATACTGCAAAATTGTGGATACAGTACTATGAAATGATGACCATAATGAAACTTTTTATAAGCTGAACGCTACGGAGATTGGAACATGCGTCTAACAGCTGTGAAGATGATGTTGCCTTATTTACATGCAGCAGGTCATCTACATTACGCAAAGTCTGCTCACTTATATGTGCAGAATATGACCAAATTAGAAGAAACAATGTCCCCGAGTAATTACGAAAATTTTTGTAACCTTGGCTATTTTACAATACGTCGCACTACTAAGATATGGTGTGATACGTTGGCTGACATGTGTATTGAACAGTACCTTATGGGTATCCATAGGAGAGGCGCGAGTTCTATAACTAAATAGATCCTTACAATGCCATATACCACAGAAGCATGTGATGCTATAGGTATTTTGTGTTCAGTCTTGTCAATCCGACCAACATATCGAATAACGGGATTCGCGAATTAGCCGAGAACAAAGATTTAACCACCATTTTACAATGTTTAGAAGATCACAATCATTTCAGTGACCATTTCCAGCTTGCTTGCATAACAAGTAGGGTTGCAGCCGCTGAAAATGTAAATTGCCACATGGTCAAAGAGTTGGGATTATATCAGTCAAATCTATACGTAGTAAGAAATTTTCAAAAATACACTTTAAAACCAAAAATAAAGTAAACCATCCGTGGTTTAATAGAATAATTTTTTTGAAAAAACTGACCAGGATCTTAAAAACTAGTTTCTTTACGAACTAGCATCTTCATCGCCGTCCTTACTTTATAACAATTTAATGAGAAAAGGGAATAAAGCTAGTTTAGTGAAACTATTGAAGCCCGAAAGTTGTGACAATCCAAGCAACATTATATGTCATTGATGGGGGATGGTTGCTAGATCGTGTGATGTGCACCAAGTTATCTACATTTGAGCAAATAGCAGATTTGCACATATATAATGTTTTAAAACATTTTGGAGTGGGCATTCAAAATGCATCATTTGATGGGTATAACAACATTCCTTCCACAAAAGATGAAGAGCACCAGCGCAGAAGAAATAAGAAAATCCCTGTTGAAGTTATTTATTATCTCACGAAAAAAAGAAATATCAACTTATACAACTGTTAAAAATACATTTTAAGAGAATGAACATTTTAATATTTGAAGCAAGCGGAGATGCAGAACCGTTAATTGTAAACACGCCGTTATTTTAGCAAACGATAAAATCAATAAGTAACAGCTGCGCTGTCATGATTTTTCGCAGAATACGTCTCGTTAGCCGGGAAGTAAAATAATCGATTATTTTTTATGCTCTTGTGGTATTATAACTGATTATACAAATTTTACTAGTTAACAAGAAACTTTCACTGCATTAATCCACAACAATCCGTCATCAACTGATGTTGAACAATTTATGTATTTGTATATGGGTCCAGCAGCTGAATTAAGTTCTAATATTCAGTCCACAGGGAAAAATAAATTACAATAAAGCGTTTGCAAACTTTCAATACGCCAAAGCACAAAGGCGATTTTTTGGTTAAAACGGGCCATTAAGGAAACTCCAGCGTATATACGACAAACTAAATAATCATCTACTTTGGACAATATGTCAGTTCCTTTCCGTTATAAAGCCATATTTATATCGCACATACTCATGTCCAAATTTGACAAAAATACGCGGGTTGAATTTTCAAAATTAAAACCTAAAGAGATTCTCACGTTTTTTTTAAGGAACCTTGTCAATAACTCGAAGTGATCGATTCAAACAAATGTGTTAGTAATAACCCTCAGAATTCTACAAAAACAGATCATTACCGACCTGTTTATTTCTCAAATACATTAAAACCGAAGCAAGCCAACTCAGCGATATCCTACTCGGCGATAGTCAACTCAACGATGGTAAATTGGGCGACGGTCAACTCGGCGATGGCAAAACTATTATGCTATCATTATTATCTGTTAATCCTTAAGCCCTTCATTGCTAGCATCATTATAATACCTCGTGTGGAAATTTTTAAATTCTACACATTCTAAATATGGCAATCACCTTAATTACCTGTTAATCCTTAATTAGCCAAAAATAATTTTCCACCATCAAACTATTTATCGTATTACTATTTACAAGTATAAAAGAAAATTCTTGGTTCATTTCCCAATTATTATAGATCTATATCTGAAGCAGCGAGTGTGTGCGATTTTTTTTTCAATAATCTACCATTAATTGAGCCAACTCATCGAATAAGGTAAGAAATTTGCAATATCATTAACCGTAACATGTTTAAACGTTTAAATATAACAAATTAACAATAACAAATTAAATAATTTAATTATTCACTTTTTATTCACTTTTCAATATATTTCAACAGATCACGTCTGTCATCGTCAAGAAAAAAATATTAAATAAACAAATGGTTTCTAGGCAATGAAATCAGGAATATATAAATTAAATTGTTCTCATTGGAATGCAATTTATATTGGACAAACACAATGAAAATTTGAAATAAGATATAAAGAAAATTTAAGTGCATTTAAAAATAAACATCCGCAAAACATCTAATTGAAAGTAATTTATTATAGTTAAGAAATTTTATTTATTAGAGTACTGTTACAATAAATTTTCGGTTTTTTTGTTCAGCGAGATGGAAAACGTGCTCAGCCAAATCGGTCAGGTAAAATACTCATGGGATGGATATCTCTACACCAAGGATAAAGCCAATAAGGACAACACCATTCAATTCTGGCGCTGTGAACACAAACACGAAAATTGCAAAGGAAGGATTTGGACCAATATTATGGATGGTACTTTCAATTCAATCCAAAATCTGCACACGTGCAGTACGGTAGGGAAGCTGCAAATGTTGTTTTGCAACAAATGAATACCGCCGTAAAGCAACTGGCCACAACAACGATGGAAAACCCTTTCGAAATTGGAGGATGAGTTTTGGGGAATGTTCCGGCTGCTGTCAAAGGAATTCTCCCAAATTCAAATGCTATGAAGAGGACCATTCAGAGAGTAAAAATAAAGACGTCCAAAGCACCGGCAAATCCAGAAACTCGCGAGGCAATTAACATTCCACAAGAGTACAGCCCTACCAATTTTGAGAATTTTTTGCTGACGGATTCTGGAAGAGTTCAAGTGGATCCACAGCGAGAATATAATTCATGTATCACGTGACGCCATTTCAACCAATGAGGTGCATGCAACTGCCTAGTTACACATTATCACAGCGGTAGTAATTTATTTTCGTAATTGTTTTACGGGTGATCATAAATGGTTGTGATTTTTTTCTTAGGTTGGCGCTATTAATGTTGGTTACCCTGTTGTTAATTTCAAGTCTATGTCAAATTGAGGTTAGCAGGTTAGGTTTTGTGTCAGTTTGTGTCAAAACTGATGGAAAACCTAACCTGCTAACCTCGAATTTGACATAAACTTAAAATTGATAGCAGGGTAACCAACATTAACAGTGCCAACCTAAGAAAAAATTGATATTTTGCATTCCATTCAATATATTCTCTTTCCAAATATAATTCGTGTAATGATTAATGATCGATGATTTTTTACTCGTTAAAACCGAAACAGCAAATTTAACTCGGAACAAAATCATCGATAATAATCATTCCACTTGTTATATTACAACTGAATATATATTTGGTATATTATACCACTTCCTCTAACATCAACCAATGAAAAAAGGCAAAATGCATAGTTACGCATGTACTAACTTTTGATAATGTACATAGCAACTGACAATCACATACCTTCCTGATTAATAGGTGATAATCACACGCCTTCACAAACATCACGTTACCTGCTGTCAGTACAATTGTCATAACAACCACATTAATTGTACTTCTAATATTTAGAATACACTATTCAAACATTGTTTATTGACTCGTGATATAATCTAGCCGAATGCAACTCGTGTCTTCTTGATTATCAAATCATTTCTGTTTCCACTCGATATATTATTTTAGGAAGCAATATATCTCGTGTAAACAGAAATGATTATTTGATAATCAAGAACCCACAGTTACATTATATATGAGAATACCATTAAACGTGGAGTGCAAGTATGAAAGAATTATTTGTAGACGACACTTTGTTAGGCCATTTTGGTATTTCTCAGTAATTCTAGCAACGACCTAAGCTTTCCGAGCAGTCTTGGTACCAAATTGTTGTGCGCCTGTATTTCGAATTCAGTTTAGACATAGTTCATCGCATAATATAGCAATAATGATTTTGTATACCCTTTAGCATCTTTGCTCCTATTTGGAAACATTTTGGGCACCCCTTCCGATACTATTTCCTGAAGATGCCCGTCTGGATTTCGTTTGCAGCGTTGGTTTTCAGGCTAGTTGGATGGCTATTGCTGGCTTCGCGGCGAACGATCGCGTGTCTGACGCATTCTACGCTGTGATTGGTTGAAGCGATTCTCGTCGAGCCCAGGTGCACGCTTGCCTTAGGGCAGTTACAAGGGAGACGTCGTTTAGTGAGGTTGCGTTGTGGCAGTCCGTTTTGTTTATGTGCCGCTGCGTGGGTGCAATGCATATGTAGGCTTGTAAAGTCAATCCGTCCGCCGCTGTTAATTAGACGGGACTCCGCTCGCTGTATTCGCCCATACCGCAGTTATGCCGTCAGCTGTTTGCATGACCAAGGGAGGTCAACGCAAAATTCGCCCTAAAAAAGGGGATCCATTTCGACAAGTAGCCACTTCCGATCTCGCGATAGCCACATTTGGTGCAAGGTGCCTGTCCGACGACTGTTGGGAATGTTTTATCGCCCCGCTATCGGTCGAGCTGTCAAGGTAACAACCTGTAAGATGTACTAATTTCGCCCGCATGTTTGCATACAGATCGATCGCTCAAGTTTGTGCTTGCAACTCAGTGTAGTGTAACGTACGTTCAGCCTAAAATTTACTGTGATCACTTGCCGTATTCATGAGCAATACCAGGGTACATTCAGTCTAAAATTCACTGTGATCACTTGCCGTATTCATGAGCAATACCAGGGTAGAGTCAGTCTAAAATTTACTGTTGCGTACTAACGCTTGCGCTGCCCCCCAGTTTCAATTATATGGCATTCATTACTCAACTTTGCTTGCAATATAATGCTAGTGTAACGTACATTCCGACTAGAAATTCGCTGTTGCGTTGTAACCGTTGCGCTGCCAGTCAGCTTCATATATTATCCATTCACAAAACTCATGAACTGTCCAGGGCCGGCATCTTTGCGTTCTCTCGTGTGTTGCTCTTACTTCTAAAGACAATAAATACCAGAAATGTCCAAATGATTGGAAGAAAAATTGTTTTGATTCACGTCAAATAGTCCTAAATGCTTAATTTAAATTTAATGCAAATTTCCAGAACAACATGCGGTCTTAGCAGATTAATTTTTAGTGAACGTGTATATTATCTTAAAAAGAATTTTATTAAAGAATTCACAATTGTAGATGTAGGGGAAAGGTGGCATGAAATGGACAAGTATTGAAAGGGACAATTGCCATATCTCAAACACGGTGTAGGTTACAAGCTGCTGCTCTACACCGTATGATGGCGCAAGAGGTACCATACTGTACATAAAACCTCATGGTCCTAGCTGCTCTCGTTTGTTTATGGTGTAACCTTGTCCAATTTTCTGTATTAAATTATTAAATACGCGACCACAGTGTTTTAAACAGTGCAAGTTAAGGTTGAATTTATAAGTTTTTGAGTGAGTGTAGATTGGAAGGTGGTACCATTAGGCTTTAGCAGCAGCTTGCAGTTTTACTAAAAACGAGGTTAGGATTGCAATATTTTGAGTTATGTTTCAATTTCTGTATGTGTGTTGAAAGGGACAAAACAAACAGTGTTGAAAGGGACATGTCCCTTTCAATACTGCATAGCTATATTAGTATTGGTCTTTAATTTCAAATTTTTCTTTGTAGTGAAAAGAAATTCTAACATTTATAATGAACTCAAAACCAAAAAAAAGAGTTAGAAAATCTAAAGAAGTTATTCAAGAAGCGTTGACCAATGTTCTGGAAGGTAAACTCTCAATTAGATCAGCGGCTCGAGAATTTCATGTTGCTAAATCTATGCTAGCTCGACTGGTTGCAAAAGCTAAAGTTGCTCCAGCAGATAATCCATTTATTTATGAGCCTAACATAGGAAACAGAAGAATATTTACGGTAGAAGAAGAAGAAAGTTTAAGTAGTTATTTAAAAATTTCATCCAAAATGGCTTATGGTCTTACTTATGTCCAAACAAGAGAACTAGCATTTCAGTATGCTATTAAATTGGAAAAAAACGTACCAAGCAATTGGACAGAAAATAAAAAAGCGGGGTTGATTGGATGAAGCAATTTATGAAGCGCCATACTGATTTATCTTTACGGCATCCTGAAAAACCAAGTTTGTCACGAGCAACAGCGTTTAATCCGACAACTGTAGGATATTTTTTGGAAAATTAGAACAAGTGCTTACCAAATACTTGTTCACGGCAGATAGAATTTTTAATGCAGATGAAACTGGCCTAACCACAGTGTCAGATTTACCCTGCGTTATCGCTGAACGAGGTTCAAAGCAAGTGGGCCAAGTAACATCAGCTGAAAGAGGGCAGTTAGTAACAATGCTTGCATTCGTTTCAGCTACCGGTAATCACGTTCCTCCAGTTTTTATATTTCCGAGGATTCGATTTAAGGATTTTATGTTAGAAGGTTCTCCTGCTGGAAGTTTAGGTTTATGCAATAAAAGTGGTTGGATGACAAGTGCTAATTTTCACCTAGCATTTAAACATTTTGTTGACAAAGTAAACGCGTCTAAAGAAAACCCAGTGTTGCTGCTGCTTGATAATCATGAGAGCCACGTAAATATCGATGTCATCGTTTACGCTCGTGAAAAAGGTGTAGTTATTCTAACATTTCCGCCACACTGCAGTCACAAACTGCAACCGTTAGACGTTGCAGTGTTCGGACTTTTCAAAAATTATTTTAAAGCTGCTCAAAATGACTGGATGGTAACAAACCGGGCAAGACAATATCTATTTACCATTTACCTAAATTTTCGACTTCTGCATTCAATAGCGCATTCACACCAAAAAATATATGTTCTGGATTTGCTAAGCTGGTATCCAACCGTTCAATAGGAACGCATTTGAAGAACAAGACTTTCTAGCTGCCTCTGTAACAGATCATCCAGATCCAAATGTTCCCAATGAATCGCTGCCATCTTGTTCCACCGAAACACCTATGGGACCTGAAATCGTAACTCCTGTGGGACCTGCAGCCGTAGTAAGTCCTGCCAACATACGACCATTTCCAAAAGCTCCTCCGAGACAGTCTGCCAAAAGAGAGAGAAAAAGAGGATCCAGTCGTGTTATCACTGAAACACCAGAAAAAGATGAAATTGAACAAAACTGTGCCGTGAAAAAGGCGAAACAAAATCAGGCCACCAGAAACATATTTCAGAAGAAAGTCCAGATGGTTAAGAAAACATTGTTGCAATCGAGCAGTAGCGAAAGTGGTGACGAAGAAGACATTGATTATGCTGAAAGTGATGAATCATTCGAGTTAGAAGAGAATATAGAAGCCGAAGAAGAAATACCGGACATTAAAAGCGAAAGTTTGAATACGGGAGATTTTATTGTTGTTAAGTTCATTAAGAAGAAATTAGTTAAATATTTCGTTGGAGAAATAATGCAAGTACACCCAGATAACAATATAACGGTAAAGTTTTTGAAAAAAAGCTATGGAGGCTATCAATTTGTTTATGATAGTGAAGATGTGGCCGATATCGAGAGACAAGATATTGTGAGGAAACTACCCCCACCCGTCAAGAATAAAGGATCTGCAAGAGTTAACGCATTTTTATCATTTAAAGTGGATCTATCTGCTTTACTTTAAACATACTGCACATGTCCCTTTCAGTCCTGTTTATGTCCCTTTCAACCCTCTGTAGTGGCTTGAAAGAGACATTAGCAGATATTTAAAGTTTTGTTTGTATTTATTGGAAAATGTTATAATTTTCATTTTTTCTACAATAAAGTTTTAAAACAAACCTTGCGCAACACAATAATGTTTATTTCCATAACAAAAACTTTTTCTACGTATTAATAAAAAATACTTAAGGTAAAATGTCCCTTTCATGCCACCTCTCCCCTACGTTACTTTTTTTTATGATACGAATTTTTCTGCACCTTATACTTTTCCCGGTTATATATACCGACGTTTAGTTGGCATTGCTGCCATGCTGATAACGTTTTGGAAATTCCTCGTCTTGGTTCTGCCTTGATTTGCTGTTACTTTTGACCATTGTTTTTCGAGTTCAATTTTCATCGCTGAGGCAAGCCATTTGTAACGATATTTGGCTTCTGGCTCCTTGTAGTTTTATGGGTAGGCTGGAACTTCATGGACAAGCCGTATACTTCAGTTTTTGTGCAACCTTCAATCCTTCTGGTCACTGCGTGTTTGCTGCCCAGGGTCAAGCTGATGAGGTCGCTTTCCAACTGCAGGCTGTGCCTTTTCCGAGATGGTTCTTTGAACGATATGCTATGGAGGGTCATGGTTTGTTGCTGCAACTCAGGCTTCCTAAATTACTTGATTGTCACATAGCCTAATGCACTTTGTTTCTTTGCCTAACAAAAATTCGGTATCAATTACCTACGTCACTCAATTATTGTTACGTTCTCCGACTTAACTCTAGTACTTATTATTTATTTACTGTAATGTGTTCAATGCGTCTTGCATCATTGCTTTTATTTGGTTACTTTTGCTTACTGTTCTGATTTACTGTGTTTTACTGATTACTTATTGGCAGATGGTTTTGATAAGATTGTAATAGTTGCGCGGGCAATATGTTGCTTGGTTTTACTGATAAATCGAATATCGGGAGCTCCTTCTAATCGTGATAACATTGTGGACCACTACGTTTTTATTGTGGTTTTATGTACGAGGTTAATTGTCATTAGGTATATTACTACAAACCAGATACAGCTGGGTCCACGAGAGACGGCAAGGGCGCCAGTGCGCAGAAGACGTGGTTATGCAATTTGAATACTTGCAGTCCAGTGACGTAGCGTGTATGCATAATTTTGTAATAAAACTAAATATTTGAGTAGTGTATGTATCATTTTATAAAAAGTATATGTAAGTATAAGTTACAGGGTTTTCCGATTGCTTTTCACCATGTATCAATTGTGTTTGACTGTTTGTTAAATGTAATTCCAATTTGTCAATATTGACAGGTGTTGACGAAAGGGAAAGTCATTTGAGATAAAGTGAAATACAACTGATACATGACGAAAAGTAATCGGAAAGCCCTGTAATTAACTAAGTATTTGTGTCACTTTCATTATCACTGTCACTTAAGTCACTAAATTGGTAATCACTGTCATTTTCTTCTCTCACATATATATGATTAACTCTTCAGTATATATGTCCAAAAACATTTAGTAAGTACTAAACATCAAAACATGCGAATAAATTAAATATTGGTATCTACCAATTGATAAGAAATAGCAGAAACACTACGCCACTGCGTTTGATATTTTACAGATTTGTGTCTACCCGCTGTTGATTGGCATGCTCCAGCCACTCGTCTTCCGTCGTGGATCCAGCTGTACGTGGCTGTTGAATATTTGTTGTACTTTCATCACACTATAATATTTCTATTACTTATGTTTGATTAAATTTTAATTACTTAGTTTTACCATTACTAGTACTATATCTATAAGCCAAATGGATACCTAGTGCATACTTAATTCATATTCTTATTTGGGTATTTCGCCATATTGTCTTGAATAAATAAGTTATTGTTTGGTACTATCCGATGTCGTTTATTTTCCGTGCGTGTTTGCGATTTCTTTCAGCCTGTTTTATTGTAGCAACCGTGCTCCATGTGATTTTACTTCTAATTTGGTAAGTTGACTTCTTGACATTTTCGACCAGATGTAGTGACAAACCATACTTGGTGACTTAGCAATTTATTAGCACTGCGGTAGAGGTGTCTCAATTTCGAATGGTCTAGCATGGTCCTTGGAAAAGTATTCACAGTAGGTGATGTTTAGTTGTGTGAAACTGACCTGAGAGAATGTCAGGTATATACTTTTAAATTAGATTATAATTTTTGACGTTTGACAAGTATTTTTAGCTATAAGCGTATTTGTCAAACCTCAAAAATTATAACCTAATTTAAAATTATATACCTGGCAATTATTGGTCAGGTTAGTTTCACACAACTAAACATGACCTACTGGAGATACTTTTCCCCGAAGACCATGAGAAACTGCAAGATCTATACTATACTAAAGTGTTTTTCCACGATCGGGCGTAGAATTCAGTTTTTAGGTTACAAGTATTGTGGCAGAAATATCCATTGGGATTAAAAGTGACACTTTAATCCCTCAAAATAACGCCTAAAATAGGTCATTTATTCCCAGGAGTGCAAAAATTACATGCGGTATACTGTAATAGTGATACTCAAATCTACATAAAAAGTAAAAACATTAGTACCTATACTTCAAAAATTGCAAATTGAGAAGCTCGTATAGAATATTTTGAAATCCATTCATTTATAACAGGTTTAAGGTCTAGAGATTTAGATATGAAAGCAGACTGTAGAAGTGTTGTAATACCAGCTAAAGAAAAATGCTTCACCTCTCCGGCATGACGTCGCCACAGGTAGGTCGACCGTCAGTTAAATCGCATAGGCGCAGAGTGTTTATAGTGCTCCTATTTAATTAATTTTACCACAATAATCAAAGTAGTAGTTGTAGAATTACTTATAATATTCGCTATCCTTTCCCAGCTGTAATATTGACACTCAATAAAATAAACTAAATAGCCCTCTCCTACAAAAAAAATGTAAAACCACAAAATTTCGTTATAAACATTGAAAATTATTCTTCAAAATTCCCAAGTAATTTATTGAATATAACATAAATAGTACTAAATTTACTACCGCATTATGTAGACGCAAGTCCCCACAGCTTAAATTTTTTATTAAACTGTAATTATCTTCCACCGCTGTATCCAAACATTTATTATTACAAGAAGTACCTACCCTATCGACGTTTGTAAAGTTATTGCCTTCACACCCACTTATTCATATAACCAAAATATCTATCTACAGACACTTGAACAAATATGGTACATAATTACAACACTAAATTTACCTACTTTATTCACCGGCAAGGGTTTTGAAGCCCAACAACTGTCCATTACGGTGATAATGCAATGATCTGTAACGGTAATTTGCCTGTTTATTTGTGCAAAACTGGCGGTAAATAACTTACACGCACAGCACCAAACACTAACAAAGGCACTAAGTGACTTGTCTATTAAAAAAAGCTCAACTACAATTACAATCAATAATTTAAACCAACGTGCAGCTATAAGCATGTTTACGTCGCGGACATTAACTACCTATTTTAGCCTACATCATAATCCCGTGACGTCAGAGAGCTGAGGCCTGTTTTAGCTGGTAGTGAACGCTGTCAGTTATTTATTTTGTCTGTTCTCGCCCGAGGTCCGGTGTGCTGCTCGTATTGTTTCGTGTGTTGCTCGAGCTCGCAAGCAACACAACTGATGCCGGGCCTGGAACTGTCAGTGTCAAATTTTTTAAATATTTCCTGAGTGTACCTGGAAATTACAGCTTTTTTTTAATGTACTTCGGATCTAGTGATTTCTAGTAATATTTAAAGTTAAGGTTATGTTACATGTGTCAAAAGTAACAACTATTTTTATCTAGTTTTTCCTTGTAATAATCAACTATAGCCTTTTTTCCTTTCTAATAATAAAACCCTCGTTGGTTTCTGTTCCATTGCAAGTGAAGTGTATGCACAAAAAATCTATGTAGAATTTGGGAGGTTATTTTTTTACAAGTAAGTGTGACAAGTCAAGTTTTTACATTTCAAACAGTGCTGCCAAAATCGGCAAGCGGAAGTTCCAAAACATTTTAAACAAGGTACCAACTTGACAGCGTTTTGACAGTTCACGAGTTTTGTGAATGGATAGTATGTCGCATTCATTGTCTGAATTTACCATTGAGTATTGACAGTTTGTACCGCCAGGCGGCCTTGTGTGTGTTGTAATATAGGGCGTTCGGGTGACCCGGGCCCAATTTCAGGCTTGACTCTCGCGCGTCACGGCGTCACGCCGTGGGGCTTAAGCCTATTGTTTACTCTTTATTACCGGCCTGGATCTGGCGTTCGGCTCAACTGTGCGCCGCCACCTTTAGCGCTTCCCCAGCTGGGCGTACCGATTAAGCCATCATTACGAGTTGTCATTCTGTGGTCTGTATGACGCTTAGTAGGTCACTGGTAGTGATCCAATAGATGTATTAACCTTACCGTCTTATTTTTTTCTCTGATGCGTCTTGTGCATGTCTGTTACAGGGTGACCGTGTCACTGTGCTACGACAACTCTGAGGTGAGGCCCGGACGCGGCGGATAAGCATTCCAGGTAGGTGTTTACGTTTATAGACCAAGAGCCCATAACACTTGAATTACTAGTCATAGCGGCAAGGTTGGTAGGTAGTAAACTTTTTTATATTGCCCAAGTAAGTTGTAAAAACGCAAGTATGGCAGCCGAACTGCGGTTAGAAATATTAACGGCGGCTTTGGAAAATTGTTAATAAATTTAAATATATTTTTTTAAAGCGGCAAGGCTAATTTTTGTTTTAATCGATAGACAAGGTCCCTAAACCAGACAAAAATTTTGTGCCATACTGATACGAAGGGTATAAGGGGCCGCCATACTAGGTCAAACTGGTAATTTTTTCGTTGATAAAATAATAATAGCGGCAAGCTTCAATTTTTGTTTACTACTTCATTTAAACGCCAATTATCCAAAAATATAATTGCCATACCGCTCGGCTGGTTATGTGGGTAGCCATACTGGTACAAACATGTATGGTTTTTTGGCCAAAATTAGTGATAGCGGCATGGCTAATATTGAAGGTGTAGCTTATTTACGGTGTAAATAACCATAAAATAACATTGCCATACTAATAGTGTAGTTGTGGAGGGTGGGGAGGGGTGTTATAAGGTTTGAAAATTATACGCTTTCTTGAGACAACTGCTGACAAAATGACAAAAGCACATCTTGCCTAATTCAGTCGTGTTGTGCCATTGACGTTTGAAATGGATAACTATCTAAAATGTTGTTTTATTTGTAAAAAACATAGCGAAGATGTTCCATTATTTACAGTAGATACATTAAATAAGTGTAGTGTTTCGTTATCGGTTCGTAAAAAACATAATTTAAAATTTTCTGAGTTGATTTTGCCATCTTGCTTCAATGAGAATGATGGATACCACGTAACGTGTTACAGAAGTTTTAACGCTTTGATGCAAAAGTATAAAGATAATGTGCAATCTCTATCAACAACAATAACTTCCTCGGAGCCATCTCCAATTGGTGAAAACTCTCGTTCTAATGAAGCAACTCTTCTTGGACAAAAAACTGAAGAAACCAATACAACTGGACCAATACCTTCTTACACTGGTGAAACAACGCCCCCTTCTGATTCACCAACATCTACTAGAATTAATCATGAATCATCTTTGGAAGATTCGATGTATGGAGAGAACAAGTAAATAAACTTATATAATAGCAGCCGTCGCCTGCGTTGATTAACAAAAGCTAACCGAATGTCGGTAATAAGCAAATTATAGCCACATCATGAAATTGGCGCTGGGTGAACCATCTGACAGATCACATATTTTCCCTTTACGTGATAACCTTTATCGTGTAAAAAATTATGTGGCGAAAAATTTGATTAGTACAACTAACCTCCATGCAAAATATCATCCAAACGTCAAAATCACAAAAACAGTTAATTAATGAAAAAGATTGTATTAAGCAAAAACAGTGTATTAATAGATCTATTAATCCATCCTTTTAAAAAAAAAACAGTTAATTAATGAAAAAGAGTGTATTAATCAAAAACAGTGTATTAATGACGTCTATTAATCCATCCTTTTTTAGGAAAATAAATTCATTAATATTGAAATTAACAAGCGGTCAACGAAAAAGGTACTTAATAATATAACCTATACAATTTTGACAGAATCACTTACCTTTTACAGGATGTTTAATACTGAACACAAGGTGGTGATGTGTATCGAAAGTGCAGGAAATCGTTTTGAACAGCTGTAGTGGTTTTTGTTACTAACATCTTTATGTATTCAACAAAAATGTTTCTATTTGTTAAAATGACATTCTTGATATAACCTTAAACTGACAGATATAAAATGCCAATGTGACTAATTACCACGACTGCCAACAAAATTTTTTGACAAAATAATTCCACAGCCCTCTAGAGGGTAAAAGTTTTCGATCATACTGTACATGTTTTATAAACGTCGTTAAGTTTTTGTTTACTATTATTTTTGCTGTATTGTTAGTGTATAGCTTATGAATGATTTGTATTATCTTTCAATTATAACCTATATCAAGAAGTATAAAATCATTGTACGACGTCCTTGTAAAGGCTAATTTAGGTCTTTTTTCAAGTATGGCAAGCCTTTATATACTATTTATTGGTATGGCAACTATATTAATTTACTAAATATGTTGTTAACTATATAAAAAGGCCTATGCCATACTTGCCGCTATCACTAATTTTGGGCAAAAAACCATACATGTTTGTACCAGTATGGCTACCCCACATAACCATCCGAGCGGTATGGCAATTATATTTTTGGATAATTGGCGTTTAAATGAAGTAGTAAACAAAAATTGAAGCTTGCCGCTATTATTATTTTGTCAACGAAAAAATTACCAGTTTGACCTAGTATGGCGGCCCCTTATACCCTTCGTATCAGTATGGCACAAAATTTTCGTCTGGGTTTAGGGACCTTGTCTATCGATTAAAACAAAAATTAGCCTTGCCGCTTTAAAAAAATATATTTAAAATTATTAACAATTTTCCAAAGCCGCCGTTAATATTTCTAACCGCAGTTCGGCTGCCATACTTGCGTTTTTTACAACTTACTTGGGCAATATAAAAAGGTTTACTACCTACCGACCTTGCCGCTATGACTAGTAATTCAGGTGTTATGGGCTCTTGGTCTATTACGTGTTTAAACAAATTCTGCGTCGGCGTCAACCGCCCACAGATCAAATTTTAGGTGCCGTTCGCAGTTATTTTCTGGTTGCTTTCATGTTTCAATTTCAAAACAAAAGCACGTGCGCAATTCAATAAAGTTTAATATTTCTGTTGAAAATGGATACGAGTAAACCAGCACTAAATTTTACTGCACATGGCAAGTAAAATAGTAAAGGGTGTATTTTAGCTTTTTATAATAGTTATACATCAAATTTGCTTTCGTAAAGAATAATAGCACGCTAGTGTGTTCTTAATTTTTTTATAAAAATAATATTAATAAGTAATGTATAGCTAATCCTTCGAATGTTAAATTAATATTTATTTTACTTTTAGATATTCTTGGTAAAAGGAAGAAAAATGTACTCGAGTGGACAAAACAGATGTTTCCTAATGTATAGGGAAAACTGAGCAGTGGGCAAAAGTTGCTCGAGAATTTAATGCTAGTAATACGTTAAGAATGATATATGAGAATATTAAAAAACGTTGGAAAAATATTTCGCAGAAATAAAATTACAAAGGCGGATCACAGGTGGTGGAGCAGCTGCGAAAATCAAAATTAATGAGGAACCTTTCTGAGGAGGATTATAAACCTGAATAATAAACATGTGACGAGTACTTCAATTATCAAATTACTACAATTTTCACACACAACCTTTTCACATCACAATATATTTAGAAATAAAACACATGTCACCTTGCTGTGTTGAATCAAAATTGAAACTTGTTTATTTGCACATTTTACGTAACCTTCTCAACCATTTCCTAGGTTACATATAGTATCACAATTTTCAAGGTTTTCCTGATTTTTAATACCCTTCTTTAGTTTGTCAGATATAGTTATAGCCCAGTCAGGTTTAATAAATTTTGCGTTCTTCAGAAAACCCCTCATTTTTAAAAAGCCTACATCCATACAATTTTCTTAAACCATATTCAATATTACATGTTCACAATCTCCAAGTGTACCCAACTTCTTAACGGTTGCAGTAATGTGTGGAACTTTCTTCTCTTTAATTTAATCAGATAAATGCACTAACGGTTATGGTTAAGACCTACACGACGTTGTTTTCGTACGTTTGTCAGGGTGGCCCAACTTAAGGATTTTACGAGAATAAAATCCGTACTTCTACAGAAACAAGAAACTAAACTGGGAGGACTCAATATGTCATCCTCGGTCTGACAAATAACATTATAATAAGATTTCAGAATATCAGTGGTCCAATACTTAGTTGACAAATAATTTGTGCAATTTTTCAATAAATATTAGTTTCTTAAAAACATTAAACTCTTTTTACATAAATATTTTTCGAAGACTAAGGCATCTGCATATGTTATATTCTTTAAAATTTATAATATCAAGTTAGTCCGTTCTTCTGTATCTCATAAAAATTACTAAATCGAGTACAACACAAGCCTTCGAAGCTCTAGTTGTTTCGGGGGGGGGGCACAATAGGTGTAGGGTCTTGCTTTCGACACAATCTTTGTATATGCTTTGACATTGGATAATTACTGGTAGCTTCGACCAAAGCGTCAGCAACTTTGTCCAGAGGAGAATGAGGCCCCTTTCTGATAAGGATTATAAACCTGAATAATATACATGTGGCGAGTATACTTCAATTATCAAATTTCTACAATTTTCACACACAACCTTTTCACATCATAATACATTTAGGAATAAAACACATGCCCAGGTTTAATACATTTTGGGTTCTTCAGTAAACCTCTCGTTGCTGCAACGCCTACATCCATACACTTTTCGCGAACCATCTTCAATAACACATCTTCACATTCTCCAAGAGTACCCAACTTCTTAACGGTTGCAGTAACGTATGGAACTTTCTTCTCTTTAATTTAATCAGATAAATGCAATTTTTTTTATAAAAATAGTATTAATAAGTAAAGTATAGCTAATCTTTCGAATGTTAAATTAATATTTATTTTACTTTTACATTTTCTTGGTAAAATGAAGAAAAATGTACTCGAGTGAAAGAAAACAGATGTTTCCTCATGTGTAGGGAAAACTGAGCAGTGGGCGAAACTTGCTTGAGGATTTAATGCCAGTGACGCGGTATACCGATGAAAATACGTTAAGGAAATATGAGAATATTAAAAACCGTTCGAAGAAAAAATTTGCAGAAATAAAATTACAAAGGCGGATCACAGTTTGTGGGCAGCTGCAAAAACCAAAATTACTGAGGTAGATTCAACAATCTGCGAAATGTTGGAAAACTAGGTGACTGGCTGCCATCAGAATTTGATGGCGATGCGTAGTAGGTAATTGGTTATTAATAAAAAAGTAACATAAACTGTACTGTATTTAATATCTTGGTGTTTTATCTAATTATGAATATATCTTGTTTGTAATTACCTACTCCAAATGAACTTACATCGCCACATTCCGGGACTGACTGGGATGAAGTGCAGGGTACGAATAATTAAAAAACAATTAACGGATAATGTTAGGTGCATATATTATTTTTTATTAGTAGAGATGTACTTCAACCAGCTGATGAAACACTAACCTGTCAGAGCAGCGCATCGTCAGATAATGCAGAGAAGAATGATCCTCAGTTGTTTGTGAAAATACAGTAACCAATGCTTATTTCAATTCAAATTGTTGGAGTTTCTAATCCAGCTGCAGACTAGGGAAGCTATACGCTCGCAATGCTTCGTCTACCAAAGCATGCTAGGTTGTCATTGCAAAAAAAAATTTTGATCCATCGGCAGCATGCGGTTCCATGAGTTAAATCACCACACCTACTATTAGTATGTAAAATGATTGACTTAAGTGTGAATATTGTTTAAAAATTTTGAAAATAAATTATTTTCCTGCAGGATCTGTAAACGAGAAGAAGACAGCAGATGCTACATACACAGAGTCGGCGAGAGCTTAACTAGATTTGTTGGTGCTGCAGCAGAATCATATGTTGCAGGAGCTGATGGAGAAACTGGCCCATGAAGAGCATTTGTTAAAAATGCAGTGCGTCAAAGAAAAACACAAATTAAAAATGGAAATGTTAAAAGTAGTTAGATATTAAAAAACAGTTGTAAAAAAATTAAATAAATAAGTATTGTCTTAACGAAATTATTTTATTTATATTTGATTACATAACTATCCCGGAAGATGTGATGGTACCGTCCGTGAGGGCACTGTATCCGAAAGGTCCAACTATTTTGGTCCAAGATAATTCCCCAATACACACCTCCAGGATAGTCCAAGAGTGGTTTCGACAGCACCCTGATATAATTGTGGTCGATTGGCCAGCTCATTCTCCCGACTTCAACCCCATAGAAAACTTGTGGGCCACCGCTGTTCGGCAGTGGAGGGATGATTTGAATATTAGAAACGAAGCAGAACTCCATGCGAACATAATGCAAACCTGAAATGTTCTTAGAAGAACAAACATCTGTAAGAGATTAGTTGACCCGATGGGCCGGAGGTTGCAAGAATTTATTGGTAATAATGGGTACTATACGAAATACTAATCATTTTGTCTTTATTGGTTAGGGCTGTTAGCTAATAAAACTCAATTATAATTGAGGGGTGCAACGCTAGTAAAAGGTCTTAACAGTGACATAGAATTTTTTTCTAAATTTTAAAGATCATCTGCAAGAGTATTTCGTCAAAAATCCAAGTAAGAAAAACAAAAAATTTACCATATCAAAATCCAAAATAATACGATACCAGGACAATGGAGCATCAATTGACGGCAGTGAATCTACCGGACTTCCCATGTTTGTATCGTTTGAAATCCAGAATAAAAAGAGTCCCGAAACTTCTCTGCCCAATAATGAAGCAATGTTATATTTTGAGAAAAGGAAACTAAAGAAGAAAAAGTTTGATCATGTGATGGCCTTAACGAAAAGTTATGTACCTCAGTGCGATCAGTGGTTCTATAACAATATTGAAGAGTACCATAAAAGTTTCGAATCTGGTGATAAACATTCTTCTGCAAGTGAATATTCGAATAGTGAATAAGTGTAAACAAAAGCATTAAGACTTAACATTTGTCGTTATAACAGTTTTAGTGGCATAATTTGTACCACGTATTAATCAAGTTTATTGAGTTTTCATAAGAAATAAATATTATGAATCTAAACATTAAAAAAAAATTGTAAAACTTTCATTTTGAAAATGCTGTGCAAAAACAGGTTAAGTCCAACAATTTTTATTTTTTTTTTTTCACTTACGGCTTGAATTACATCATCACTGACCTAAGTACATTCTGCCTTTGGGTCACAGAAATTTATGTTTTAACGCAAGACTTGGAACTACGCTTAGTTATCTTAGGAACACTTTTTTTTATCTCCTGCAAAATTTGTTTTGATGGAATTGATTGGTTATTGCATTGGGCCCCTCAATTAGAATTCCATCTAGGCCATAGTTCACCCTTTTTAAATTTCTTTATTAAGGGGGTTCTCGACTTTAAGCATGGAAAACTAAATGTTAATAAACTGACCTATGCTATGTAGAAACATTCGGAGAATCCGAATAAAATGGTCGCAGCCCCTGACAGAGTTTTTAAGGGCCCTTATGGCCCCAATTCCAAGATAGGCTCAAGTGCAAGTACTGTGTGCAATATTGATTAGGGCGTCTCAGTAACAGTAACTCATATCTACACATTCATAGCTACTAAGCCATTACAATACTTGTTAGTTCGATTCTTCACATTCTGCTTCGTTGTTTTCTTCAGCTCTCGACCTCTAGTCGAACTCCCATCGCCGCAACGTTAAAACTGGTAATCCTATCGGCTCAAAATGGGATGAACAAGACAATTTTGAGCAAAAGTAATGGATGCAATTTGAAGACGAGGCATTATACTCCAATTTGACATTGAAACATTGTAACTTTTGGTTTTCACAGTTACTGAAATAAAACATTGAAGAATGTACCACTTTTTTACGCATGTCTAAATTTCAAATTGTTGACAACATTATAGTGCTCAAAAATTAATACTACTTACGTGGCCAGGATATCCCGATAATCATATTTTGAGCAGAATGCGTTAAAATTTTGTTTTTTTCACTCTTGTGTTGGAATATGTACATATTATACGTATTACAAGATGATTTTTTGGCTACTAGGCCCTAAAGAACGTAAGCATTTTTAATGCAGTAGTAAGTGACATGGTTTTATCCCACTAGTGGAATAAAGTAATTTCATTATTCCACTAGTAGATAAAGTGGTACTTTAGACGGTTCATTATTATTATTAAGAATATGAGAAGAGTTGAGGACAAGTCATATAAACTCTTATTACATAATAGTTATCAAACAAACATTTGCGTACAGTGTGCACTTGTACCTACTAAAAACAAACCCAAAAAAAGGGGAAAAAAACTAAAAACTAAACTAAAATAAAACTAAAACTAAAGTAACAAAACTAACTAAACATTCTTATAATATATCGCCCAGTCTGTTTTTAAACGTGTTAACCGTTGGAGCTTCTACAACATTACTTGGTAGGTTGTTCCATAAGTCAAAAATTCGGTTCTGCAAAAAGTGTTATCTTTGTCTGGTGCGATACTGTTCGTGCACTAACTTGTACATATGGCCTCGAAGTCTATCGTCAGCATTTAACACGAACAATGACGCCATGTTCACAGAAAATAAATTGTTCACTATTCTGTAACTTATGATTAAGTCTCCCCGAAGACGGCTTTGCTCGAATAGTCCTAGGTCCATGATCGCAAGTCTTTCTTCGTAAGAAGGACGATTGGCACCGTATAACATTCTTGTTGCTCTTCGTTGTGTTGATTCCAACAATTCCACATCTCTACGGAGTACCGGATACCACACAGGTCCTGCGTATTCCAAAATCGGCCTGATGTATGTGGTATACAAAATCTTGGTTGTATGTGGAGATGGCCGAGAGAATGCTTTCCGAAGTAGATGCATAATGGAATTTGCCTTTTTGCATATTTTACTAATATGGGTGGACCACGACAAATCGCTAGTTACGGTAACTTCACCACGACAAATCGCTAGTTACGGTAACTTCAAGATCAGTTTGCAACTGAACCACTCTCAAAATCTGCTGATATAACATGTAATCTAGGTTCGAATTTGACTTACCCACATGGAGTACAACACATTTAACAGTATTCAGCGGAAGTAACCAGTCGTTACACCACTTGGAGATCCGATTCAGGTCTTCCTGCAGCTCGTCAGGGCAGGTATTTAGATCTGCATATATTTTCGTGTCATCGGTGTAAAAGGAACAAGTGGTTTTAATTAACGTTGGCAGGTCACTCACGAACACAAGGAACAAAAGGGGTCCTAGAACAGATCCCTGTGGAAGGCCACTGACAACAGGAAAAAAATTCGAAAAACAGTCACCCACTTTCACTTTGAACTTACGGTTTTTTAAGTCTTCAATCCAATTCAAACGATTTCCTCTCACTCCAAAGTGTCTCAGTTTGGATATAAGTCTGTAGTGTGGAACACGATCAAATGCGCGGGAGAAATCGAGGTAAACAATGTCTACTGAGGCACCGGAGTCCACCGATTTTGTTCAATTGTTCACACAACTTAATAAGTTAGTAATCACCGAGCGTCCACTTAAAAACCCATGTTGAGCATCTGGGACAACGCCACTTTCCAGGAAAAATTTGGTCAAATGTTCCGTTATAATGGATTCCATAACCTTCGCGCAGATACTCACCAAACTAATGGGTCTATAGTTTTCGGCATCTAGCTTGTTACCTTTTTTGTAAATAGCAGTAACATGAGTAATGCGTCACATATCTGGTAAAGATTTTTGAACAAAAGAGCTTGTCATAACGATCGATAGGGGCAAACAAAGTGATGAGCAGCAATTTTTAAAGAAATACGAAGTAATACCGTCAGGACCAGGCGATGTTCCTTTTTTGATATTTTGGAGATTTTTGAGCACAACAGCTGGAGTGAACTGGATTTCATCAATCGTACTCACGTTTGTCGGGGTAAGTATATTAGGAATATCTATATTTAATTCAATGGTATAAGCCGAGTAGAATTTTTCTGCCAGGACATTTGCTACTTGTAAATTATTTTCGCAAAGTTCACCTGATTCATTTTTAATTGATGGTATTCCTACTTTAGAATTCAGCGAACTTCGAATGTACTTATAAAATTGTTTCTTGTCACCATTCACAACCAAATCATTTTCATAATTCTGCCTCAATTTATAAATTTTGTTGGACAAAGAGTTCGAAAAATGTCTATGAGCTTCATAGTCAGTCTGCAATTTTGACCTTTTAAACCTTTGCCATAGGCTTTTTTCTTTTTGAAATCTTGAATAATGTTTGCATTTATCCAAGGTTTGCTAGGAACTGATTTTACAGAACGTGAACGTGAGTTTGATGCGATTTATTTATTCACAACGTCGCAGAAAGTTTCCCACTGTTGGTTGACTGATTTCTCACTCAATAGGGTTTGCCAGGAAAGGTTTGTTAGTTCTTCATTTAAGCAATTATAATCTATAACAGTCTTCATTATATTTACCAACTTCTGTGTTGCTAAACTGTGTGAAAGTTGAAGTTTTGTAGAAATGACAACATGGTCAGACTTGCCAATGGGAGACATATTTAATTTCTGTGAGAGCTGAGAATCGTTGGTGAGAAGCAGATCCAACAATGACGGTATCTGATTGTTTCGGTAACGAGTCGGTTCTGTAATTAGCTGCTGTAAATTTGTGTTGACAAACAAGTCATGGTATAAAGCTTCGGGATTTGTATTTGGGGTTGTGCCCATCGACATGTTTAACCTAGGTAAATTAAAATCACCACGTAAAACAATGTCTGACTTTTTATAACGAGATACCAGTTCAGTTATTTTCTTTCTTTTACAATAAAATTTTTGTATCAAGTTATACCTTTAAACTAAGAAAATTTTAATTTCAAATTTTGACATCTGACATCTACGAAATCATTTTTAAATATTCTTTTCAAGCTATATTGTAAGAATTATTAACCTAGAACATTGTACAAACTCACTATCTCAAAATTTCAATCGACATTACATAAGGTAAGAGTAAATATACATTGTTTAAGTGATCTAACCTTAATCTCATTTTCCTTTTAGTATATTATATTTCAAAGTGTTGTGTATTTTCTGAAGAAGTCAGCTGAGCTGACGAAACGTCAAAAATATTAGTATAAGAAGATAATTAGCTGACTAATTTTCCTGAACTATATATATACCTAACAAACAGCTGTTATTAACAAATATAATTTTAATAAACTAGGAGCTTACTTAACGAATGTCCACCATAAAACCATTTTTGTTATGGACAAGGTTCAGGTACCTTACCTTAGAGACATTAAGCATAACATAATTAATAATGAATTATTATAAACGTCAAACATCAATGACAAACAAACAAGCAACACATATTGTCGCCCCGCATGCACTTTCGTTGGCATTGGCTTGTTTCAATAATTCCACGGCATCACTGATTTTTGTAAAAATGCTGGTTTGATTTTTTGTATTGCTTCGGTTCGGGAAAATGAAAAATTGTTAGCAATAGTATGAATGAATGCAGTATTTTTTTCTCTACAAAAAATATATTTACAATTTAGCTCTAAAATAATTAGGTGAGCAAATAATTGAATATAAAGAATTTACTATGCAAATCCCTATGGTGCGTCAGCACCCGGTATATAATCTTAAAACTAATAATCATCGAAAAAACCGTTTGAAATGTTTTTTCAAAGTATACACAAATACAAAAATTAGGACAAGTATGATTTTAACCTTTCATCGATGTCGAGCAAATTTTATATCTCATTGGTAACATAATTTTTAAACTTAAATACAAGTTCCCATAATATGGAATCATCATCATGGCTTATTCTTAAGGTATTAACGAGTATTGAATCATGGAAACATAAAGTTTCTGAATGTATAATCACATTATCACAAAATTTTGTAAAATTACATTTTACCGTGTTCATATCATTGATTTTCTTAACTAACAAGTTATACATTTGCAGTAAATTTAATGTCTGATACGTCACGTAAAGAGCAAACTTATTTGTCCTTTGAAATAATTCTGTAGATGTCGTTTCCCATGTGCTCAATTTTATGTTCAGCCAGTTCAAGATTCGAAACTCCTTGCTGTACAGATACAAATACGTCAGGTAAACTATCCAAAAAGATATAAAACCTTCCGCACTAAACACAACACCAATCCCTATATCGGTTTTCAGAAGACGGAAAAGTTTTTATACGGTTCCAGACCTATATGAACGACTTTACTAGAGCTGTTGTTCAAAGGCATATACAGTGTGTCCCAGGATTGATGTTACAAGAGGCGAGATGGTCTAAAAATTTTTGAATTTTATTTTATGGTTCTGGGATTCGGTCCTGCATGGTTTGAAAAGAATTTTAAGAATATTTTCAGTTTTTGAAAAACAAGTAGGCCTTGACAGGAAAGCGAAAACTATTTTATTTTCAGGTAAACCACCCTTTCTGTTCATGATACGGCAAAATTAAGAAAAATTGTTCAGAATGAGAAATTATGGCCCTATACATGTAAGTATGCAAACATGTATGCTTATGGATGTGGATGATACCACAACAGAACAAGACAAGTTGTTGCAAAGGAAACTGGTGACGCCCTGGGAGAAGGCATAACCATCAGGATAGCTGAAAAAACAAATAATAGGGGGCTGAAACTGGTATTTGTAACGGCAGACCGGGAATTAATAAGGGGGCTTATAAAAAAGCGGAAAATCTGTAAAGGTTGGCATAGGTGGAGGACAAAAGAGCTCGCTATGCCGTCAAAGTGCTTTCAACGCCTTAGAGTGGGACATGCCCAAGCAGTATTTTTGGTTAAATTACGTAATTATTCTCCTTAGCATAGAATTTCGGCTTAGACCGCGTAGTATTTGTATATGAACACCCAGCATTTTCTGACTTAATGTGCCTTGCACCTTGTGAAGTCGAGCAAAAACCCGCGCAATGGCCATGCTGTTGGTGGCTCGTGTTGTTTGAGTATCTTGAGAACGAGGATACTTAGGCAGATTTGGCCGTTTTGCTGTTTGTGCATCCATATTCACTAACGTTTCGCAAGACCTTGTAGCTTGCATCATCAGAGTGAAAGTCGCACTAAGAACCGAAGGTCAATCAATTCAATTTTCAAAGTTTATTCAGCTAGGTCTATACAAAAAATTATATTAAACCTAACCTACTACCGTTTAGGGGACTACCCCTCTTCGGCTTTGTACAAATTATTTGGGCTTAAAAAAAAAAAAAAACATTTCATTTTAGTTTTTAGCTTAAGATATTTCATTACAATATTTGGTTTTGACTTAAAAAATACTTGCTTACAAAATTAAATTTAAACTTAAGATATTTTATTTTACAGGATTTGGTCTTAAGATATTGGATTGACATATATTCAGGAAAATTTACAGAGACATCTGAATCATCGGAGGTTGAGGGGAACGTTTTCTAAAAGGTCCTGGAAGTCCTCGGGAAGATCTTCAGCGTCGCCGAGAAGGATGGCGGGGGGAAACCTCTTCTTCGTCCTGAGTCTCCTGGTTTGGAATGCTGGGGTCCTGAGGATGGTGACGGTGTGCTGGTGGTCCTGCTCTATCGCTCGTTGCACGAATCGGCCTCGAAGTTCAGAGAGTCTGCCGTCTATAGGGGGGATGCCAGCAAGGTCGCAAACCTCCTGAGAGGGATGAAACCAGTTCAGGTGCAGCATCTTCCTGGCGACGACCCTTTCCTTTGCCCTTAGCCTCTTCACGCTGTCGCGAGGTAGAGCGCTAAAACAGATAAAGCGATAATCAATAATAGGTCGAATAAATGTCTTGTAGGTGTGGATGAGGGTGCGAGGATGGCAGCCTCCAAAGCTGCCTCGGAGTACGGAGAGAATGGCACTCCTTCTCTGAATAGAGTCGAGGCATCTTTGAAGCTCGGGGAGCCAGTTCAGGGTGGAAGTAAAATGAACCCCCAGATAGATGACTGAAGTGGAGAGCTCTAGTCTAGAGTTCCATAATGTCAAGACGACGTTGTTGGGGTCCAGTGAAGGTCTGCTGTGGTGACGTGGGTTTTTAAACATGATGGCCTGGGTTTTGTTTGGATTGGGTTTGATTCTCCAGCGCTGAAACCAGCGTTCGAGGATCAGAAGTGACGGGGACAGAAGGTTGGTGGCGCGGGCGCTGCTGATGGCCTTGACCCAGATGGCGGTGTCATCTGCGTACTGAAAAAGTTGGACTCTTGGGTTGGGCGGAAGTGGAATGTCGGCGCAAAAAGTGATGAAGAGTAGAGGGGCGAGAATCGAGCCCTGAGGAACACCGGCTCTTGGGGAGAACGACCTTGAGGTTTTTCCGCGGACTGTAACCTGGTGTTGGCGGAAGGATAAGTAACTGTTAATGATACGGACAAAGAAAGGATGGACGTGAAAGTCCAAAAGCTTTTTCAGCAGACCGGCATGCCAGACTGAGTCAAAAGCTCTCTCAATGTCCAGCATGACGGCGAGAAGGCATTGACCGGAATTAATGGCGAGAGTGGCGTCGGTTTGGAGCTGAAGCAGAAGGTTGGTGGTGCTTCGTTGAGGGCGAAAACCATATTGGAAGTCGGGAATGACGTTGTGAGCCTCTAGAAATTGTCGAAGCCTGGAAGCGAGGATCTTTTCGAAAGTTTTGCCCAGAACATTGAGAAGGGCGATTGGGCGATAAGATGAGGGAAGGTTAGGATCCTTGCGGGGCTTCGGTAGCATCACCACATTGGCTGTTTTCCAAGCCAAAGGAAAGTGGCCGGAACGGAGGCAGCAGTTGAAAAGCAAAGTGAGGAGGGTGATAGCTACAGCGGGAAGTTGGCGAAGAGTTCGGCGGGTGAGCCCGTCGTTCCCGGGGGCGGTGTTCTTTCCAGAGGCCAGGGCGTCGAGGACTTCCTGCTCCTCAATGGGAAGAAGAAGGTTGATGTCAGGAATGGCCTGGGCTGGAGGAATGAGACGAAGCGGGCGAATACTGGGATTGCCAGCAAGGGTTTGATGAACTTGGACATAGTGCGCCTGAGAGAAGTTGGGGTCGTTCGGAACTTGATGAACCTGTTCCAAGGTGTCGGCAAAGATTTCGGACTGTCGCTGAGGGTCTACCACAACCTCGCCACCATGGTGAAGCGGAACCCCAGAAGAGCGTCGCTGCCCCGTGAGGCCTTTCAGCTTCCTCCAGAATCTCGCCCCCTCACGATAGTCGAGGCCAGAACAGATTGTCCTCCAACGCTGTTCCCGAAATCTGGTCGTTTGGAGACGAACGATGGCGTTGAGGCGATTCCATTGGGTCTTGATTTGGGGATCTCTGGTACGAGTAAAAAGCCGATAAAGGCGCCGCTTTTCGCGGATGAGGGCGATGACTTGAGGTGGAAGAGGTGGACGGCTGATGTTGATAGCCTTGGTAGGGACCGATTGATGAACAGCCTCTTGGATAGTAGTGGAGAGAAGGTCGACAGTGGCGTCAACTTCTTGGGTGTTGGTGGGAGAGGGGATGTTTTGGAGGCGATCTTCTAGAAACTCCCGAAAGTCATCCCAGCGAGCGTTGTTCCAGTCCCGAATGGTTCTGAAACCCTGGCGAGGTGGTGGAGAAGCCATGATGTCTGTGGATGCTACGAGAGGGAGGTGGTCGCTGGTAACAGAAGTGCCAATAAAGGCGTCAGCAGTAAAGTGTGGGGCCAGTCGATCAGTGACGATGATATGATCGATTATGGAACATCCGAGATGGGAAATAAATGTCGGCGCTTGGTTGGGAATTCTGAAGAGGTCTAGAAGTAGAAGACAATTGGCAAGTTCGGCCCCTTTGATATTCGTGGCGATGTCGCCGAAAGCAGTGTTTCTGGCGTTAAAATCTCCCATGATAATGGATCTACGGTGGGCGGCTACGAATTCCAGAAGGTTTTCTGGAAGGGGATCATCAGGGGGAACGTACAAACTGAAGATGTGGATAGGGCCTAACGGCGTGTGAAGAATCGCCGCGCAACAATGAAGATCTGAAAATTCCTCTGGAAGATCTAGAGAAGAAGATGGAAGACGATCATCGATGGCAAGAGCGACGCCTGCTCTTCCTCTGGGGCCATCTTTGCGAAAGATTTGAAATCTGGGAAGAGTTAGGGATTGTGTGGGCTTCAAATGGGTCTCTGTGACGGAGAGGACGTGAATGTTCTCGGCTTGAACCAGGTTCTCGATAAGAGGACGTTTCCTGGTCCAGCCGTTGGTGTTAATCGTAGCGATTTGTAGATCCATAAGTGAAATCGACGTGAGAGGTGGACATGAAGAAGAAGCAGTTTAAACCAGGGATACGTGCAGCCAGTTGCCCGCATAAGAAGCCGCAAACTGCAGGCCAAAGAATTGGAAGATGAGAGGCTTCAAGACGTGCTGAATTCGACCACGCAGGTCTGGGAATAGGTTGACGAGAGTGTTCATAAAGAAGCGGATGATTCTCTGAACAGTGGGATCATCAGCCTTGGAGAAATCCTCAGGGAGGGGGGCATCAGTCGTCTTCAGGGGAGCGGCGGAGTCGACCGTTGCGGCCTCAGTAGGGCGATTGGGGCATTTCGCGGAAAAGGCAACGTGGTCGCCGTTGCAGTTTCCGCACTTGGGCGTGGCATGGGGTTTGCAGGAGGAAGTGTTGTGATCCCCACCACAGACTCCACAAACAGACTTCCTCTCTTGGCAGCTGGAGGTTACGTGGTCGAATTTGAGGCATCGGCCACATTGGACTGGTTGAGGCTTGGGAGGGTTGGAGGGTTCTGCGGAGTAAGAATGGTGAAACATTCGTAACCCGCTGGAGAGAAGAGTGTCCAAGGTGGATTGCGAGCTGGTGACGATTCTGAATAACCTGGTTTCTTGGTCAGTGGCCTTGGAACGGATGCGCCAGGTGTTGTTGAACTCAAGGCCAGCATGGCGGAGGGCTTCCTTTACGTCTTCGGCGGAGACGTCTAACTCTACTCCTCGCAGGACGCAAGAGAAAGTAGGAAGACGGGGGGCAATGTTGCGGCGATCTGGGCCGGAGTGTGGTGAAATTCTTAAGGGACGGCCGACGTGATAGGAAAGCGACTGAAGTTTCGTTTCGAGGTCGGGGCAGGGAGAGCTGACACGTGCAGTGCCGTTGTTGAAAACGGAGATCGAAGTGATGATAAGCCCAGGAATTTTTTTGAGTTCGGATTCAAGGCCTTTAGGAGTTGAGGCATTCTTCGGGAGACCAGAGATAAGGCGGGTTTTAATGGATGTTGAGCCAATGGAGTTATTTGACGAAGTGGAGCTGGTGCGACGCCTGCTGGAGGCGACAGTCCAGGGGTTGGAGTCAGGCTGGGAATCGTCATCGATCGGGGCAGGAGGAGATGCAATAGTTTCGACAGGCGAGGAAACCGGAGACCTGGAATCCTCGTTGATGATGGAAATAGTGGAACGGGTGCGTCGTAATGCAATGGTGTCGGCATAGGTAGGTGGGGCTCGCTGTGAGGCGGTGGGTGGAAGCTTAACGATCTTCTTCTTGGGTGCTGCATCGGGCGGTGGACTCTTCTGGAGGCTAGCAGTGGTCGGAGGCTTCGGCTGGGATGTTGAAGATGATGCTTTCGGCTGGGCAGGACGTGTGGGCGCCATCTTAGCAGTCGGGCCCCCGTCTACGCTGCACGGTGCAAGCGTGAGAGGGGGAGGAAGAACTTCTAAAAAACACTTGATTAAGGTATTGCACCACACGTACCGACTGCAGAATAGATGGAGAGCCTCACAGAACTCTTGATAGAAGGTCGTATATTTAACTCACACGCACCGGCAACAGAATGGATGGAGAGAGCTGAAACAAAATTTAAATTAGTATCACTGAATAGTGTTTAACAACGGCACAAATGGCCAATAGCAGCGGCGAGTAAGGCGTCCCTCACTCTTGCGCGCACTAAAGGCCGAAAATCACAGAAAACGATCACAGAATAAGCACTGTAGCACGCAACACACTCAAGTGACGTAGACGGTGACTGTCAGAACCGAAGGTCGGTGTGGAGCTATTTATAGTCCCCTGTGCCAGGCGCGCGGAGTGGCGTAACGCTGGTTGCTCATCCGAGTGCAACGTAATCCGTGGGGCGTGGCCGTATGACGCACAGTGGTTGTAATGCTTTAGATCGTGTATCACAGGGGTCCACGTTTTACTAAGTTTAAAGCCATCTTCCCTGTTGATATTATTTGGATGTTTTTCTATTTCTATGGCTTCACGTATCACTCACGGGAAGTAATGAGGTATTCCGGCAAGTACTCTGGCATGCTCTAATTCTAAAGTGTGCCCATTTGTAAAAGTATTCTCAGGATGACCAGGGCTGCAAAATTTCCATTTAAATGTGGACCAAAATAATTAGAATGAGGATGGACCTCAGACCTCATGAAGAATTTTAAGTTTGAGCATTTAACTTTTGTTAAAATTAGACTGAATTTTTTTAATTAGGTACTACTTTTCTATCACATTTCAGTGGCTATTTGTTTCAATAATTTCAAGGAACTACTGATTTTGAGAAAATGGTCATTTTAATTTCTTATTTTTTTCGGTTTCCCAAAATGTTCCTCTACAATTTCGCCGTTAATGCAGAAATGCAGCACGGTCATTTCAGGCTGCAATTTTTAAAATTTAAAACTGCGCTTTGCGGTTATCTCCCACCACTCTCGCTGAGTAATCTAGCGGAAAGGAAGCGAAAATAAATTTGCTGGGAAAAATGGCAACCGCTCTCCCAGCGCTGTCGCTCAGCAAGGCGTTCTGCGCAATCGCCAACGCAGCGCTGCCTCAGCGCTGTCCCGGCTGAACTCTCCCAATGTTTGATGCCGTTGCTGCTGATGGTAAAGTTGATGATTTCACAGATTTAACAGTTGTAGGGGTGAATCCTGGATTCGTACGTTTTATTTTGCGATAATAATCTGTAGTTAGTCGATATGGTTTAAACGTACTATTTAATGTTTTCTTTATACGGCCTTTTATAATCATTCACAATAATAATACACCTTTGGAACACGACTCTTCTGACAACATGTATACACACGAAATTGTAAAGCATAGAATATCATCAACGCAAAACGTTATCGACGGTGTTAAACCCTTGTAATGACATAAAGACCTAATTTAAACTAAAAGGCAATTTACTAAATGTTATTGGTTAGGTAAATTAACTTTGAAGTCGTATTTGTTAGGCATTGTGACTATTAAGTCTAGAAAGTATAATTGGTAGTCATTTATGTTAAAATTACGTCAACCATACGTAAAATAGGAATTAAGTTTGTTTAATAAGTTTATCATTGACTTATATTTGACTTCAAAGTTAAGTCAAATTTCGGAACATTTTTACGTCAAAATTGAGTAAATTGCACTTATTCTATTACTAAGCCAAAAACTTTGACTATGAAGTCACATAGTGATTATTTCGGAACCAACGAAAACATCTCAAATAAATTCGGCTACATTATGGATGACAGCGAGGTAGTAGCGAGGAGCCGAAGAGCCGTGCTAACGCGCACTTGACAGCCGTTCCTGTCGACAACCGGGTTGGTGTTAACCGAATAGTTTGCGGAATTGTTTGTGTTCGGTAGCTTTAATAAATAAAATGGATAGCTCGGACGAAGATACTTAATTTAATTGTCTCTTTGCTGTGTGAAGAAGTTGAAAAACTGAAAAAAAGACGTGGGTTCATCCAATTTGTAAAAAAAGAAAGGCAGAGGGCGAGTATCATACATTATTCCCAGAGTTACGTGATGATGAATTAAAATTTCATCAATATTTTCGAATGAGCAACGAAAAAGTTTTTAGAGATTTTGGAAAAACTAAAACCTGAAATAAATAAACAGAATACCACATTTCGTCAAGCTATAGGAGGAGAACAGCGATTGGCCGTCTGTTTAAAGTACTTAATTTATTTATAATAGATATTTACGATATTAGGCCGGTGCTACGCATTTACGCGAATATCGGCCGTGTGTTGTATAAAATATTTTTGTATACTGAACAAGAACAAGAACCACTTTAATTTATTAAAGAATTATCTCTAACTATTTGCTTTAAAAATGCTGTAATTCCAGTTATACGTTTGGCAGTAGAGATGGGCGAATCAACTCACCCGAGTGATTCGAATCACTTGAATCGACCCACCAAACTGATTCGTTCAATCGGAGTCGTTCATAGGAACGATTTGAATCAGATGAGTTGTTTTGGTTGCATGGCCCGTACAGATTCAATGACACTTCGTTCATTTGGATCGTTCGCTCATTTTCATATATTTGGAATCACTGATTTCTGCCCTTTCAGACAGGTAGCCGAAAAACGTGTTACATAGAATTATGCGTTGGACTACAGGTGTATTGCAGATGTGAAAAACAGGAATCGAATCACAGGCGTTGCTAAGTGCCACCGGTTTAGGCCATAAAAACTTACCTGCCGCACTAGTTGCTAAACTGATAGATAGTTTTTACCAGACCAGTATACAAAAACTAATACATTTCATCTAAATATTTTATTACACAAAAACATTGTAAAATACAAAATTTATTTTTTAAAAACTCTTATAATTAATGGGCGGCTCATGGGGAATTTACATTTGGGGCGTTGATGTTTTGAGAGTCCGTTCCGGAGGTACTTGGGTAAATGTGTGATTGGTATGGATTGGTTGGAAGTTGAATCGGTACTGGATAAAGTGTAGATAAGGATTGAGTATAGTAGTGGTTTAACTGAGGATGTGCGTAGGTAGGTGTAGTTGCAGTGAGTGGCGGAAAAAATATCCCCGGAAAAAATACCCCGGAAAAAATACCCCCGGAAAAAATAACCCCCGGAAAAAATAACCCCCGGAAAAAATAACCTCGGAAAATACCCCCGAAAAAAATATCACCGGAAAAAATAACCCCTCCAAACTAATTAGCTAGGCCAGTGATTCCCAAAACGGGCAATATCGCTCCCTGGTAGGCGCTGGAATAGTCCAGGGAGGCGGCAGTAGTCTCAGGTGCAATTGGGGGGCGATGAATAAAAAGAGGGGGCGGTAAAAGAATAAAGAAAGAGAAGAAAGTAAGGGAATTTTGAAAAACGGTTCGTACAAGTTTAATCTGTTAGTAAACTTGCGTACACATAAAGTCGTAGTCATTAGGTAGTGCGGCCACAAATCTATTAATTAAAAAGGAAACCGACTACAAATAACTAATCGTGGTAATTTAAGAATGCTGCTGACAAAGATAGAGCCGAACGTTAACAAATTGATAGCAGTGCAGGAGGTTCATCTTTTTCATTAAAATAATTTTTAATGTTATCTATTAATCGTTACATAATTTTTATTTTAATATTATCTTTCGTTATATTAATTTTCTGTGTGTAATGCGAATGCTAGGGTGGCCAATTTCAGTAAATAATTTTATAACTTTAAGCTTCAACATGTCCTCTTTGGAACAATATATTTTCTTACTATGTTGTAAAATGGTTACTGCATATTCTGTTTGTTCATTTACAATAGGTAGATTTTAGGGGGGAGAAGGGGGGGGGCGCTGAGTAGTTTTTATCTGAAAAATGGGCGGTGGGCCAAATAAGTTTAGGAATCTAAGAGCTAGGCTAACATCTACATCAAGGTACCCAAATTTATTCTAAATTTTTAATTAGTTACAGGAATTAGGATTAGTTTTCCCTAATTATACAAAATACCTAAGTACATACTTGCATGCCAATAGAACTGAAAATATATAATCTTCCATTTCTAGAGAGTTTAAATTATATACAGGTATTAGGATTAGTTTTTCCTAATTATACCAAATACCCAAGTACTTGAATGTTTTGAATGACTATATAAACCAACATTTAGAAATTGTGTTCCATTTACTTTTAACCATGGAAGTAATAACCTCCAACAAAGGTGGTGTGAAGTTATTGTGTAATGGGTATATGTATGTGGTGCATAAAAACTGTGCAAGTGGTATTTGTTGGCGATGTTGCAAATACGGCTCATTGGAGGTAATTATTAACAAACAATTTAATTCATGTGACATTGTAATTAATCAAATATAATAATGCACAATAATTCTTAATTTTTAATATCCCGCATTTTTTACTTACTTATTTATTAATTACTATTGTTTTACAGTGTAGAGCGATTTTAACTACAACTTTAGAAAAAACAAGTCCCGTTTTGAAAACGGAACACAATCATTCAGCAAATCCAAGAAGAAATTAAAGTAGCAAAATGCGTACAGGACATGAAGAAAAGAGCTAAGGACGTCTTGGCGAAACCAGTATAAATATACGCAGAAGCTGTGTCTACTCTAGAAGATTCTGTACGTGCGGTAATGCCTTCTGAGGACTCGGTTAAGAGAACGTTGACAAATCATAAGGCAAAAACGTTCCTGGAACTCCAGTATCTCTGGAAGATCTGACTATTGAAGGTATGATCTAAACTACTTTTATTCTAATTTTTTTAAACAATTTACCGATTGTAATATAACCAAATTTTTATTTTATTTCAGGAAGTTGGTGTACCACCGGTGAACCAGCCAACGAAAGGTTCTTGCTGCATGACAATGGAGCTGAAGCAGACGAACGAATCATCATATTTGCTACAGACGATTGCCTTACGCACCTTGCCAGTGCTACAACCTAGTACATAGATGGTAATTTTGCACTTGCGCCTTCTTTATTTATGCAATTGTATGTACTACGAATAAAAGTGCAAGGCGTGTTTATAACTGCTGCATATGTTTTATTACAAAGAAAAACGCAGTTTACATATGAAAACATGTTACGCACAATAGTAGGGCAGTGCGAAGACAGAAATCTTTTTCCTGATCCAACGCACATCAAAATATTTTGAAAGAAGCGCGATTCAAGCAGTGAAAACAGTTTTTGGTGACCAAATTCACGTATTTGGCTGTTTTTATCATTTGTGCCAGAGTACTCGTAAGAAAATTCTGGAGCTGGGTCTTCAGCAAATATATAGAGGACGAAGCTTTCAGAAAATTCTGCGGAATGATGGACGGTTTGGCCTGTTTGCCAACTGAAGATGTTCACAGGGGTATGGAGTACCTCAAACAAAATATTCCCGCTGGTGCTGAAGAACTTCTGAATTATTTTGACACTACATAGGTTTCTGGCACTTATAGACGAGTGGGGAATAACGATGGTGTTTTACGGCTTCAAAACATTCCTGCAATGTTTCCACGGAGCGATTGGAATGTTCATCAAACAACATTAGAAGACGGAGAACATACCAACAACCAGACGGAAGGTTGGAATCACCCGTTTTCTAATTTGGTTGGCCAGAAGCACCCCACTGTCAGGGTGTTAATCAATAAGATGAGGCAGGAACTTGCTTGCGACAGAACCAAGATTCAACAACGACTGATTGGAAGGCTTCCACCAAAGAAAAAACGGCCAGTCTATGAAGTACTGCAAACTCGCTTAAAGGCGCTATGTGAGGACTATTTAACGGGCACCAGAGACTTAGAAAATTTTTTAAACGCAATAAGTCACAACATAAGAACTCTAGAAACTGTATAAATGTAAGTGTGTTTTACTATTAGTTCAGTGTATAATTTGTAGTTGTCAAATGTATAAGTACAATAATAAAATAATAACATGTTTAGAAGCTTTTTTGTCAAACCTTATGCTAATGCGGGATTATCACAAGACAATAGAAGTCCAACTAAGTTTAAAGAAGAAATTATTTTCAAAAATAAGTGAATAACTGATAGTAAGCAGTAAACAAATTTGAGTAAAAAATGTGAGAAAATGTGCAAACCTGCAAGTAATTTGAATGGGGTATTTTTTCCGGAGTTATTTTTTCCAGGGGGTATTTTTTCCGGGGGTATTTTTTCCTAGATTCGTTGCAGTGGACGACAACGCCTCTACTTCCGCTTCATTTACAATTTTAAATATTTTTGCCTTTACGTCCACTTGTAAACGCGGCGGTAGAGACCGCACCGTATCTGCTATGCCCAACAAAAAACTACTAACTGAATCTGGCGCACTACTGCTACTAACGTGACCTTCTTTCGATTCTTTTTCTTTTAAGTAGCCTGCAAGTACATCCACTGCTGTATTTGCCCGGCTAGATTTGGGCTTCGGTAGTGATGTAATGCTGCTAGGTGACGGAGTCGGCATTTCCGGGAAAACTTCCTCTGGCGTATTTTCCACATCTACCTCCTCGTCACCAAAACCTCCTTCCAAATTGGTTTGCTGCTGGCGTTCTTCTATAAATGCTTTCCCGGCCTGATTTTCTTTGTCGGATCCCCGCTCTTGGTTTTCCGTGCCTTCATGGCTTTTCTAAAGCTGTCCCTCACCTTCTTCCACTTTTGCCTGCATTCAGCATCTAAAACAATCTATAATATAATTTCCTTAATGTGTGTCTGTGTGTCTGTGGCACAAAATAAAATCTCACGTTCCGGCTTCACAGATATATTGCGTAGCGCGCAGTTTGCTTGTATTATATAAAAATCCGACTGTTTAGTATAAATTATAAAAAATATATAATTTATAGCTAATATAATTGTTGATATCCTCATTTACAGGTTTCTTGCAACTGGGGATTCATTTCGTTCCATCGCCTTTAGTTACTGACTAGGAGAAACAGCAGTTCGTGAAATAGTATATACAACTTGTGATATTATTTGGACAAAATTAGGACCAAAAGTTATGCCAAAACCTACTACAGATATGTGGAAAATTATTGAAATTGAGTTTTCTGAACGTTGGAGTTTTCCTAATTGTATTGGTGCAATCGATGGGAAACATGTAACAATCGAGTCTCCTCCAAATAGTGGATCATTATTTTTCAACTATAAGAACACGTTTAGTGTAGTATTGCTGGCATTAGTGGATGCAATTATGGTTTTGTAATTGTTGACGTAGGTGCTACATAATTGTTTAAGTATTTCACCAGATAAAAATCTCCCGGGTACCAACGAACTAGTACCTCACATTATCGTGGGTGACGAGGCGTTCCCTTTAAATATGCACTTAATGCGACCATATCCAGGTTCACAGATGCAAGGAGATGAAGATAACAAAATATTTAATTACCGACTAAGCAGAGCCAGAAGGTTGCCTGAAAATGCTTTTGGAATTTTGACACAAAAATTTCGAATATATCAAAGGCGATTAAAAATGCACCCAGAAAATGTGGATAAAGTTATACTGGCCACATGTTGTCTATATATCTAGCTTAGAGGAAACGAAAAGGCAGAAGATGCGGGTAAAGATAATGTTACTAATGAAAACATAAGAAATTTACCAAGAACTGGAGGAAATACTACCATACAGGCTATGTCCGTAAGAGATAAATTCAAAAATTATTTTGCTTCTCCCGAAGGTTCGGTTCACTGGCAAAATACTGTTGTACAAAGAGGCCGAAGAAATATGTAATATTTGTTAGTTATCTCATACCAGCATTTGTATTATATAAATAAATACATTTATAAATATATTTACTCTCATTATTACAACCCGAATTTGCAGACAGTATAAAATTTTAAAATAGGCAAGAAAAATGGCATTAAAAAACTTATAAATAGGCATTATTTATTACTTAAAAGTGGTTTAGTTGCTCATTTCTACTATAAATAGCAGATTGTAATAACAAAATTATTCCTTATGGAAATTACAATTTATTACAAGGTCTATTTTAGTTTTTCCGCGGTTGATGCTCTTTCTATCAGACAATATATGATTTTTAATTGTGAAAACGATCTTTCCACGTCCACTGAAGCAACTGGTGAAAATTTAAAACGTGCAATTTCAGTTATTTTGTAATCCACATTATTTTGATTTGTAGCTATTTTCTAAAATAATTTTGGCAATCCCAATGACCTATGACTCATTAAATATCCTGTCTGCTTAGAAACACATAAACCCCTTTGTCAAGATAATCGTTTGCCAGACGTCAATCAAACGAAACAAATTTTGGGAGCCACAATTCAGGTGGGGAATTTTAACGTTAAACTGCGTTATCAGTTTGTAGTTAATTTCTATGAATATAAGACAGTTATTTTAAATTTAAGATGAAAGAGGTGTTTCTAAGTAAAACAAGCATTTATGGTTAAAAATAGTTAATATAGGCATTTTTCCTGAACATCCGAGCATTATTATGCTTTTAGAACTATGTAAAATCTCTACCAATAAATCGTATTATTATAAATATAAACTCACCTGTCAAATTCATTTGTACAGCGATCTCCATCCAGCAATTATATTTAACCTGTTGGTTGGAATAATTGGCGTGGCCCATGTCGTACAGCGCCCAGGCACGTAACCAGGGGGGGGGGAGGGGGGCTTGAGGGGCTTCAGCTTCAAATGAAAAAATGTTGTACCTATCGGACTATTTTGTTTATTCCAAGCTCAATTTTACCTAATCAATTAGGCAGCAACAGCTGTATACAATTGGTTTATTAATTTAAATGAATCTACCATGCAAACACGCCAACGCGCCAAGCCTTAATGATAAGCGGTGGCGTGGATAGATCACAAATGTTATAGCCCAGACATATTAGGGTTTGACCTTGAAAAAAATAATGTAAATCTGAAAATTGGTAGAAATAATCTATTTAGTGTACTGAACAACATACCAAAAGTCCTAAGCGGTCCTATGTCGGCTTCATGATGAAAAAAGGCATAGGCGGGTATTTCGGGTTTATACAGGATATTATTCTACATATCGTGTTTTGCCATCAATATATAACTTAATAGGTATATATATCTCACTATTCATGTATTTTATATCATACATGTATACAATAATAATAATAACTAGCAACCAGTGAGACAAATGCCTCATTTAATAAAACAAAAAAGACCGTTTTTCAAATAGAACGCGCTTTCGAGAAATCACGTGATTTCTCGAAAACCGGAAGTGTCACGTGATTGAAATTCGGTTTCTGACCTGACATAACCATTCCAAACATATAACTTTAATAACTTTTTTCTCTATCTCTTACGGTTTGGCTGCTGAAACAGCGTCCCGGACGGACCACCGTCCCGGACGGACGAAAATCACGTGATTTCTCGAAAACCGGAAGTGTCACGTGACTGAAATTCGGTTTCTGACCTGACATGACCATTCCAAACATATAACTTTCATAACTTTTTTCTCTATCTCTTACGGTTTGGCTGCTGAAACAGCGTCCCGGACACACAAAACAGCGTCCCAGACAAGCCTATTATATATATGGATCTTTGTTCCACCAGAAGCTTATTTAGTGTTTGGAAAAAGGTCAAAAAAGGTAAAAGCAAAATTTAAAAAAATGTTACATACAATATATTTTTATTTTAGAATAAAACTCGAAAACTTAGTGTCGACAAAATGAGTAGAACCGGAACCTAGAACAAATTAAATCTTGTTTTCCTTTCTTTCGTTTTAAGTATAATATGGTTGCTTACTTATATTTCGTCTTGATCATCGTCGACTTCAACTTCATTTACTGGAGTATCGTAACTGCAGCTTCGACCCCTGCAATTTATGCACATTATTGAGCAAGCAAGGCCTGCAGTTCTACATGAACACCGAGCCCCGCATTCAGATTTACACCCACAGGATACCATCTGCAACAGTTCATTTTTTTCTTGATAGCTTCATGTCGGAGAATTGCAACCGAAGACTGCCTTCATCGCATGGTTGCCTAATTCCATTGCATTATGACAATTAATAGTTTGATCTCCAACAAACCCAGATGATAAAGACCGTAAGGAACTACATTCCTGCCTAGGAGAGCGGGTCGACAGCCAATTTATAAAAAGGTTCAAATATTTTGCATCCACTGATCTTCTTGAATCTCTAAGTTCAACGTGTTGTTTTGTTGAAGTTCTAGTAATACCAGTCAGTTCAACGGAACTACAAATTTTAAGACATCCACAAAAAGAGAGCACGAAATATGCTAGCTGACTATCAGATATACCACGGCCATGAGTGAGACCTCCCTGAACTTTTCAAAGGCGCATCAAAGACTGTTCGATCGCCATATCTGTTGAAAGTTTACGTGCAGAAAATGACACATCTGAATCATAAAGCTGATTTTGTTTATAATCTTTTAAATAAATATTTGCCTACCACCACATACTTTCCTTCACTAAGTAGTTTATTACAGTAAAAACAAACGTTTTCCATTATTATCACCAATTTATATCAATAACATCACAAAAAATTACGCGCGTATAAGTTACACAGTAATGCAAGTGCAGTCTGCTGTAGACACGCACTGATTTATAGTTTAGCCACGTTGTTACGCCCTTCGATCTTTCTGCGGTAAGCAGAATTTGTCAAAGAGCATAATATATTTCAATTAAAAAAATATGAACTCAGTTGGTAATTACCATTACATTCATAGAGGTCAATGGCAAATTATATGCGTTATTATTAAGGAAAAAACTTTTTTAATTTTCTTTTGTCAAAAATTACATGAAGCCGGCATATTTCGCTTTAGGACTTTTGGTATGTTGTTCAGCACAACAAATTTAATATTCCTACCGATTTTTAGATTTACATTATTTATTTCTAGGTTTTGGTAAAATTTAATCTAATATGTCTGGGCTATTAGGGGTGGCCGCCGGCCGGCGAGTGGGCGCGGCGGGGAATGCGCAGCGATAGCGAGCGACCAGCTCGACGCCGGTCCTTCCGTTCTGGAGAAACTTCGTAACACAAAACGCAACACAACTTAACTTGTGCTGTGATTTAGTAATTCGTAGAGCCGTGTGGTAGTGTGGTGTAAGTGAAAATTTGTCAGAGAGAGGTTTTGCTTCTTATTTTTCATTTAGTGAGTGCTTATTACGAGAAACCGTAACGCGTAACCAGTTTTAGTCGAGGTGTTTGCCTAAATTAAATAATATTTAAAATGAAACGAAATCAAACTAAAATTACACCCTTCTTCAAAAAACCCAGATACACAGAGATTTTATCTACAGGTAAGTGTTACTCGCAATACGGAATAATATTCAGTAGTTTTTTACATTCAGTAATTTTGCTATTTAGTAACTGTAAGCATTTTGCTATGCTTCATCCAAACAAATACAATTCCTCAGTTGAATCAAATACAGGGTGGAATTATTTTTGTCAAAAATTACAATTAAACCACTGACACTTTTCTTTCGTTTTCAGATTTGTCTGCTGCAATTCCTTCTATGAGCAGTACAGTTACCAATTCAGCTGCAAATCGCTCTAACCAAGAAGAAGTGGAGAGATTCCGCAATGCTGAAAGCATATCAGAAGATCTTTGCAAAACTTCTTTATTTACTTTTGACATAGGAGACATTCGTAGAGAAGCTATAGATGATAACATGAAAAAAAAACATTCTTCAGTCCGTATTACTTCCGAGACAACCTTACAGCATTTGCGATTTTAAGGTTAAGTATGTAAGTGACTAGTGGTCGCCCAATTTGAACCGTAAACAGTCGCCTAAAATGAACTGGGGTTCAAATTGGGAAACTGTGAATCTGAGGATCTAAATTAATGTAAACGTTATTTGCAGATGTCAAAACGGGGTAATTATGGGAAATGGGCTGCTGAAGATTTGCAAAGGGCTTTAGGAACATATACGAAAAGCAGGAAGGGGCTAAACAAATGTAGTCGCGACTATGGAATTCCAAAAGCAACTTTGCTTCGGCATTTCAGAAATTCCAATAAAATTGCTAAAGGTTCTAAGAAAGCCTTTGGTAGAAATCCCACATTCACTCTTGCCATAGAAAAATTACTGGCGGAGCATATTTTGCAGTTTTCACAGTGCCTCTTCGGGCTTACAACAAGGGATGTCAGAAAACTAGCGATTCAAGTGGCTGAAAGAAACAACTTAGCTCACCAGTTCAATAGGGAAAAACAAGTAGCAGGCAAAACGTGGTACTACAAATTTATGGCAAGACATAATTATCTCTCGTTGCGTCAACCGGAATCTACCTCTTTAAACCGGATGAAAGGATTCAATAAAGAAAACGTCTACGAATTCTTCGATCTCTTAGAAAGCTTATGTATAAGACACAACATAAATGCAACAACTATTTTCAACATGGACGAGTCAGGCTTCTCAACAGGTGCTAGAGCTGTTGGTTCTATAGCAAGCGGAGAAAGAGGAGTTAACACCACAATTGTGTGCTGTGTCAGTGCGGATTTTCCATACCTCCTATGATTATTTTTAAAAGAAAAAGGTACACAGACGAACTCAGTAACGGAGCTCCACCTGGTAGCAAGGTGGAAATATCGGATTCTGGCTACATATCTAGGGAAATTTTCGTGAGATGGCTACAGCACTTTGTCGATGTGGTAAAGCCCACAAAGGAGAAGAAGGTTCTACTACTACTAGACGGGCATTCCACCCATTGCAAGAATTTGGATGCTCGTGAAAATGGAATCATTCTGCTGCAATTACCGGGCCACACAACGCATAGTCTACAACCCCTGGACCGTTCATTTTTCAAGCCACTCGAAGTTTATTACACGCAAGGGATGGAGAGGTGGTTAAGGTGCAATGTGGGGCGCACAGTAACACAGTACCAAGTTGCGGGACTGTTAAATGAAAGGTACGGGAGAGCTTATTTCTGTATTTTTACTCTTATATGTTGGTATATGATATTTTCCTTATGTTGTTTATATTATTTTCTGGTTATTTTTTACTTAATTGGGCGTAGGTTTAATTTGGGACACTGGTGGTTCAAATTTAGCAACCAGTTCCTCATATTGAACCATTTGCATTCATGTGAATAAAAAAAAATATTGAGGAAAAACGTTGCGCTCAGTCCGTGCAATAATACTCAAGTTATGCACAAAGGTTTAGTGGAAGGCTTGACGGAACACAAAAGGTCTATGTTAGCTTTTGGCAAAACTGTACCCTTTTTGTAAAAAATGGTTCAACATGAGCAACCTTACCCTAAGCAATTTTAGCCGTTGGAAAACTATATCTAAAAACCAAGCTGTCTTAACTCAATCAAAATTGCCTTCTTCAGCAACGAACTGCAATACGCTGCTGGCATCGTGGTAAATAACATTTCAAGTGTTTAGCACTTTCATTCTATTGACATTATCTGACTGTAAGAGACCATCATTTAGCTTGGAGCGAACATTAGTTCTATGTCGTCTTAATACGCTACCAATTTATTTACACATTTTATTTTACATCTACAGTTGCAGTTGGTAAATTGTAACGTCGTTGTAGATTTTCAGGAATTACTATAATTTTATGTAAACATTAAATATTGTTTCATATTTTTATAAATATGGGAAATCCAGTTACAATTCCAAATTGTCTCTACATAGCTTGATTCTAAAACCCATGTCCGTTGTTACAGCATTACTATTTAATCCAATAGTATTAGCATATTTGATAACGTTTAATATGATGTCACATAAAATAGCACAAGCAGTACTAGATTCAGTAAAATAATATGCTACTATTAGCTTCCATCTTGCTGTTATTACTCCTAACATTATCACTAAAGTACGAATTGCCATACCGTCATGATATGGCAGAGTAACATTACCAATGTATTGCACAGAAGACACACAATAATCCGTACTTTCCTTCGGTTCCATTTGATCAAGTGTAATTAGCCGTTCCATTTCAAAATCGTTCATTAGCTCAACTTCTATTTTTAAAAAGTTGAACACTTCGTAAAGAACGCCGCTATCAAATTTTACATTTTCCATCTTTCAGTTTAAAATTCTTATTGATGGATATGGCAGTTCTAACGGTAAGTCTCACAGTTAAATTTTAATATCAGTGATGTAACGATAGCTCCTAGACCATTTTTCATGTAAATAAATTAGTGATGGGCATAACCGGACAATTTTCATAACCGAATTATTTGCATTCGAATAATATTAATAACCGAATGATTATTTGAATAATCATTCGAATAAATTTTGGCTCTCGATTCGTTTCGATTAAGTCAGCCGGTTTGCCGGTTGGCGGTTCACCGTCATCTGCATCGACATCGTAACTTGCAGATAGCGGAGAAACCAAAACATAATATGTACGGTCGGCGCCTTAGAAATCGGGACACGTAATATGTTCTTCTAGTCTTTGGAGTATTCTTGCTCCGGTTACTTCATTAATGTGAGATGGCATTCCATAATTGACAAACAATAAACAATCCGACGTAACAATTAAAACCATAATAACTGTAAAAACCCAGTTTATACACTTAAAAAATACATGCAAAATATATCATAATAGTGTGTAGTGCCCGATTTCTAAGGCGCCGACCGTACATTATGTTGTATGTATTGGAAATTAAGAGGTATTTATTAAGAAGTGTAGAAAGAAAGAAATATGCGGGATTGCTTGCTAATCGCAATAAAAACAGTTGTAAAACGTTTATCTTTATCGATCGGGCGGGTTAAAGGCCTTTGGAGATGTAAGCAAATAAAAAATTGTTTTATAGCTTGATGCGTTTGCAGTTTTTAGGCGTTCAGGTTTCAGGTCTCCAGCGATAACCAAATGGTGTTTTCATTACAACCTGATTTGGTTATGAGTTATGACGTATTTATATTTACAGAATTTTGAGCACTGAGATATGGCACGTAGTACCTTTGAATAGAGGTTTTATATTCAAAGCGTAGTACGTATCAGCATGAGGTTATTTTTCATTTGAATACTTGGAACGAAACCCAGTTACATAGGTTATTTCAATAACCGGATAACCGGGTATTTTTCATTCGAATAAGCCCATCACTAAAATACAATTATTTCGAATTTGCACGTGCATAATCACCGCCCGATAGTCCAAAAACCTAATACCCCGGGTGAACTTCGGCGTTTGTCCAGCGCTAGGTTCAATTGCCGCCCACAAAGTTTTCCGATATTCCAGCCCACACCTGGGGTTCGCTTCAACGACGGACGTATTCACCAACCAGATCCAAGTACACTCCGGTTAAATAGGCGGATTCTCGCTCGTACGCAGAATGTCGTTGACGCAGAAAGTCGTAGGCCTAGAAAGTTGAACTTCGTATTTATTAACGTGTAACGTGACTGTTCCAGCTCGTGCGCCCAAGTCGACGGCGCAGGTTGCAGCAATTTCCAGTCGTTTCCGTTAATGAATGCGTTGTCGCCAAAGTTTGTGCAATCTCAACTTTGGGCGCAAGAAGTCGTAGTCGTGTGCGGAAAGTTAATTAACCTGGTCAACTTAAAACCGGAGGTGTGGGATTCTAATTCCGTGTTATTTCGGAATAAAATAATAAAAGCAGCGGCAAGGCAAAAGATATCTGCTAGTTTAGGGAGTACAGGTATGTAATACATTTTGTAAACCATTTTGCTCTATAAACATTTACATTTTCTTAAAAACTATTTTGCCCTATCAATTTTTATTGAAGCTCAGAATATAATTTTTTCATAAATTACTTATATTTCTACATTATGAATCGTGATGTAATTATTTCTGATTTTCAATACATGACATAATTTGTGAATGTTGTCCATCATAAACGTATTTTGTGTTATTGTGTATCATTTTAGAGTTGAAATAAAATAAGTGACTAAAAAACTCATATTTTTCAAGTTTTTTTTTACACCATCCAAATAACATTTTGACAATATCAACAATTATTATTTATTTACAACTGGTGGGTACAAAGATATTTCTTTCAATACATATATAGTATTGTAACTGCTCCACTTCTACATTTTACAAGATTGAAATTTTCTGACGGAAGCTTTTTTCATTATTCAATTAATCTCATTAGAGGTGCAGTAACAGGTTATATGCCAATTCCTGCGAAGTTTAATATATTATACATTTTAAAGGAGTTGATTTATTTAAAATATCAACGATATATTCTTATATATTCATCTCAATGACAATAATCGTGACATTATTTATGTTTTGCGACCGGTATTGCGGCAGGGAGGGCGCAACTGTTTTGTGTGCCTAGGGGCGCTGTTTGGCTAAATGCGGCCTTGGATGCCAGTACGTCATTGTCTGCCGCTTCCACTGTAGCATCTGTTGCTGCAGCAGCATCACCAGCTCCACCAGTTCCTGCTCCAGCTCCGCCATCAAATGATCAAATACAAGTGTAGCTGTAAGGGAGGTTTCACACCAAAGTAGCATGCGACGTGCCACTTGCTACCAGAAAGCAGGAAGCATGCCACTTATTTTAAAACCTGCTCAAATATATGGGTGGTTTCACACCAGAGTCGCGTTGCAAAAATGAGACGTGGCAACATGCGATGTGCGACTCGAATATAAAGCATGTCGTATAATTTTGACACTTTGCGACGTGTTTCCAAGCCGCGCTAACGTTGTTTGACTTGCTTTGGTGGTTGAGTTTTGGAACTTCTGAGGATGTACTTGTAACTGCTGGGATACAATAAACGTGATATGTGTATCAGCATTATCTCGTAAGTACGGGTGAATCCAACCCTTCCTTCTTTTTTTCCTCCTTGCAATCACAGCAGCAATTAACACAATATTGTCTTCTTCCGACGACATCTACGCAATTGTTTTATTATTAGCAACAGAGGACTAATGATAAATGGAGTCGCACTGTGCGACTTTGGTATGAAAGTAAACATGGAAGACGCAACTTGCGACGTGTTTCCTGCTTTAGGCAGCAAGTCGCAAGTCGCATGCTGCTTTGGTGTGAAAGCTCCCTTAGACGACAGAAGGGCACCAAACGAAAATTATCCAATGCCAACGGAAACCCGGATGTAGCTGCATCATTAATTCATGCAATCAATAAACTCAGCCATACTCCGGACCAAACAACTGTCTCGGCAGAGCCAAACCTCAACGAGGAGTTCTTAAGATACCGTAAAACGTGGTGACTTTGGGACATCCAGGTGACTTTGTGACACGACGTACTTGCCGCGAAAATATGTTCGAATTTAACATTTAACATATTTGACGCACGAGCAGCACTTGCTTGTCGTCATGCATGTTCATAGGTATCTAACTTGTAATTAGTCGTACAGTGACTATCGCCCTGCAAGCACGTGCGCCTAGTGAAGGTTTTATGTGAACGATACGTTTTTCGTAAATTTTAGTTTCGTGTGCTACTTTGTCTTGTACAGAATAAACTATAATACACATACAGAAATTTGGTATATACATAGGGAGAACTGATATATAAAGTAAGTATTTCTGTATTTACAATCTTAAAATTATGTTTATCAAACCAGTGGCGTCACATAAAGTGAAATGACAACAAAACGCGTGGTGACTTTGTGACAGGATATACAAAACATGGGGTGAGTTTGTGACAGTCGCTTTTTGTTTTAGTTATGCCACGAAAATATATTAGGAAACCTGGATCACGCGCATATAAAAATTACACGCCCGAGACGCTTCAGGAGGCGCTTCGTCAGATAAGAGCTAAAAACCTAAGTATACGAGACGCTGCGGAAAGGTAAAAATGTGCCTAATAATCATAAAAGCTTAGATTATTTTATTTTTAATATTTGCAGATATGGAATCCACCGCAATACCTTGTTTTTAAAGTTGCATGGCAAACATGGCCTTCCCGCTGGTGGCCAAACGGCCCTAAACTACGAAGAGGAGCAGTCAATTATTGCCCACATAATTGCAGTATCCACGTTTGGCTTCCCTGTTACAGCACATGACCTCCGTTTTATTATAAAGACATATCTAGACAAGAGGGGAAAAAAGTTAAGACCTTTTAAAGACAACTTACCCGGAAACGAATGGGTAACAGCATTTCTTGATCGACACAAAAATGTTTTGGCTAATCGAATTGCTCGAAACATAAGTATTTCGAGAGCTGCAGTGGATCACGAAGTCATAAACCAATTCTTCGATAACCTGGAAAATGAGCTGCAGGGTGTTGTTCCAGCTAATTTATGGAATTATGATGAAACGAATCTGGGCGATGATCCTGGTAGCACAAGAGTGCTTATAAAACGTGGAACAAAATATCCGGAGCAAATTCGAAATGCCATCCCTAATGGTAGCTGGAAATGCAGGAGGAGAGATTGCCCCAGTTTACATCGTTTACAAATCCGAAAAGCTGTGGCAAACCTGGACAGAAAATGGTCCTGAACATGCGCGGTATAACAGAACAAAATCCGGCTGGTTCGACTATCAATGTTTTGAAGATTGGTTTGTCAATCTCATGTTACCTATTCTCAAAAAACGGGAAGGAAAGAAGGTACTCATAGGCGACAATTTGAGTTCGCACCTAAATATTGAGGTCATACGTCAATGTGAGGCGAACAACATATCTTTCATAGCATTACCTCCTAATGCCACTCATTTAGTCCAACCGTTGGACGTGGCATTTTTTAGGCCCATGAAGGGCAACTGGAGGAACATTTTGCATGAATGGAAGGACACGGTATTTGGTAGTAGATGTGGAACCATACCCAAAGATCAATTTCCCGCTTTGCTAAAAAAGTTAATGAATAAAATGCAAGAAAGAGCAGTTGAAGTTCTTCCCGCTGGTTTCAAAAAATGTGGCTTACATCCCTTGAACCGCGCAGAAGTGCTGAGTCGTTTGCCAGCAGAAATTATGAACAACCAGAATGCAGCCGTAAAAGATGCCTTGGGCGAAAGTTTTTTGGAACAACTGCATTACGTCAACGTCAAAAGCGCAGACGGGTTAATGTCGCCCCCGGAAAAAGCATAAGTGCAGCGGACCTTGTTACTGACGACTTGACAATCGGTAACACAAAATCACAAACTCTACGACACAAACAGAAAGAACCAGCTACTCGTAAAAAGATGGCTTCAAACAATGAACCTTCGACGTCAACTCAATTAGAAAAACCATCTGTAGAATCCAACAAAAATGATTCGGAATCAACTGAAGATTCTGATGCGGTTTCATATAGGGAAAGCGGCTCGTCTCCCATGTCTGAGTTTGATGCTATGTCTGAAGGTGAGATACCAGAAACTAGATTAGTGGTTAATGATGACATCGAAGTAAAGGTTGGAAATTATGTTATCATTCGCTATGAAGGGACATTTTTTCCTGGCGTGGTCACGCTCCTTAAGGAAAATGAAGTTAGCGTTAGCGCAATGCAGAAATGTGGCGTTAATTGGAAGTGGCCTGACCGGAAGGATGAACTTTTTATGAGTTTTCCGACATAGTCCAGAAAAAAATTAATAAGCCCGAGCAAATCTCGTCTCGTAGAGAAATCTTTCGAGTTCCAGAGATGGGCCTTTATTTTTAGTTTTATTTGGCCATATTTTATTATTTTGTAACTTTTCGAACGTTTTTTTGTTAAGAATTATTATTTAGTTTGCTTTCAGTTTCAAAATTTGTGATTTTTTAGCTAAGTTTGTGTTAAATAAAGCAGTTTTGCTCGTTTAGTGGTTTTATTTGGGTACACTTTGTGACACATTTTTGTATGATCAAAATTTAGGATGTGACTTTGTGACAGTCCCAATATGAAAAACATAGTTTCAGACCATTATTTGTCACAAACTCATCCGGCTAAATGCTGACTTTGTGTTTGCATGGAAAGTAATAGGTGTCACAAAGTCACCCCATTGAGTGGGGTCAAATTGTGACAAGTATTTTTGTGAATATTTTTTTTCTGTTAATTTTTAGGATTTAGATTATGTGTTAGATTAGTAGCCAACTGATGAACCTTGTGACGTTAGCGCCGGCCGAAATCGTATTTTTACGCATTGGAATACGTTCGAATTTGACCGCCGCCAAAACTTCGTCACAAATTGTCCGAAAACATCGCCGAGGCACGAAGAAACAATCGAGGTGCGCAGAGGACACGAGCCGTCGTCGTTAAGCGCATCCCTGCCTAAAATCCTGCACGAATTGCGGCGTATGGTAATGTATAAATAAGAGGTATCGTACGTTGTTGGACTTGACTTGCATCCAGCGATCCGAACCAGCTTCCTGCCTGGGGCCCAAATCCTGGTCCTGTCCGAAGAACCTTTTGACTTTCAGTCTTAGAACCAATCTTTCCCAGAAATCCCTGAATTCCTGTTAAAGATCAAAGTGGCCCATTGAGAAATGCCTGTGATCTCCTCCGAGCCAATTCAGGAGTTATCTTGTCTAAAATTCAGACGTGGATCATTGTATATATGCCTGTCTGGAATTTGGATACGTTTACTCTTCGAAACCGACGTGGTCTAAAACTCGTACGTGGATCATTGTTTATATCGCCTGTTAAGGGTTTTAGATCTCCTCGGAACCGCTTCCCGACAACATTCCCGTAATTCATTTAGAAAACATTTTAAAAGCGAGGCCCTCCAGGTCTGTGCACAAACTTGACAAAAATTGCGAGGTTAAGTGCCCGCAACGAAAACTCCCGTAATTAACGTACTCGTAAAGATTAAGAGTTTCACTCACCTAGAGGAAACTCGTCCTACAGATTTCCCATGCTTTCCGCAGTGCCCCAATTCAGAGTACATAATCTTCCCGAAATCTAAACCAAAAAATTGTGAGGTTGGCTTCAGGTTAGAAGTAATTCATGTAGCTTAAAGGAGGTCTCACTCACCTTAAATAACGTAATTTGAAAACCCCTAGTTTTCACCTAGACACCCCTGGAATTTCAGTAACAGCTTTAAACGCAAATTGGGCACAAAAGTCGAAGCTGACACATGATGTTTAATTCTACCGTATTTTCACTTGTCACACTAGGTTTTTACATCACACGAGGTTTTGTGGGCACTGTAGAATAGCTTCGACGTAAAGGGGATTACGCCTTACATCAAGTTCAATCTCAACACCCCCGAAATAAAAGCAAATATAACTTTATTTCTAGCCCAAGATAAAAGTAAACAAACTTAACCTAGATTCTGTTTCCAGTTTAGCCGAGTAGAGGACGCTCTTCTAACTACGAATCCCTTCGTCCTGCCGCCGAGAAAGTACGAGAAGAAGTATCGTGGCTTGCCTAACCCAGTAGGCGCCAGCCTGCCCGAAATATGTTAAAACCCAAATCTTTTATTTGAAAATACATAGAATATTTTAGTTATTATCTTAAACTGTAAATAGGTATATAAAATAAACCGCTTTGTTTGATGTGTACTTGATTGTATATTTGAGTTAACCAGACTGAACCCTGGCATCTGGCTACCTGGCTGTAAAATTATATGTTGAAAATTTCCTTAACAATGGTAATTATTTATTGCACGAAAATAAGTAAATAATTAGTAAGTTCAGAGTGTTATAACCTTCATTGCTTATGTAACAGATATTTCATTTTTATAAAATGCAATTTTGTAATCGACAAAAACTGCTAAATCTGTCACAAAGCCACCCCAGTTTACGGTACCATACTGCACAAATTAGAACGTTAATGAAAAATAAAAGTAACACAATTCAAAGACAAATCAAAAATCGTCTGAATTCTTTTATAGATGAATTGTACGAGGAATTAAATGAGTAACTTGTAAATATAATAAAAATAATAATGTAAATTCTATACTCTTTTATTGCCTATTTTCATAACAATATTGTACTAATATTCAGAATATATTTTGTTATGTTAATTTAAACGCGGCAATTCGCTAGCTATATTTCTCAACTAGATCAAGCAAAATCAGATACCTGGTGGGCACGACTAGCTCTAGTCGAAGAATGGCGTGCAGTAACTTAATTGAATGGAAACCCGAAGGGGCGCCAGCGAATCAAGAGAAAAACTAACAGCCAGGTATCTCAAATGCTTGAACAGACGAATTGCAGACTGGGTTCTTATAATGGGTTAAGAACTATAGCTGCAAAAGAACGTTATGCGGCAACATCAAATAAAACTACACGCAGCTCTCAAATATCACAATTTACTTATATTGTTTAGCTCAGTGCAGTTGACAAGTGATCCAATAAGGCCTACAGCAAGTAAAGTTCATTTTCATAGAAGGTACTGAGTACAATTTGAGGTACAACCTCTCAATAATCTTCGATTACACGTTAAAATACCGGTACGTACACACATTGATTTGGGCCCTGCCTGCGGCTAGTGTACAGGTTTTCGCCTAGCTGGTACCTGTGGTCGAAACGGAGACCCGGGGCCTGGGGCAGTTAACTCATCGGCCCAACACGGCCAACAAGGGGCTTGATGGATGCCTAGCACGTGGTGTGCTTTCCTAAGGACCACGGAAGCTCTGCTGTCGGCACCAGCGGTTAGGAATCCAAAATGGCGAGGATGCCAAGATTAGCAAAGGGGGCCTTTCACGAGGTCGTTCAAAGGAAATCTCCCAGCAGCCAAATTTCCAAACTGCAATTCGTGGGCTCGGCACGTCACGCTAATAATAAGATCAGAACCTAAGCCAAAGTCCAAAATTCCAAAAGAGACTTACCCCAAACGGGCGAGCACATGTTCACTACAAAATCCAGGATCCGCAACTAAGCGGGGCAAAGGTAAGTGCTCAAAATTTGTCGTTGCTAGGGGACGAATCCGCAATCCAGCGTCTGGCATCAAAGCCCCTCAAAATTACCCACTAAGAAGACATTGGAATTGTAGCGTTTGCTGCAGCGAAGCAGGACCAAAAAGAGCTCCTCGAAAAGCGGAAACACGCCAAAGGATAAAAATCTTATCAACGGACGCCATGACAGTCCGCGCAACCATCTCGAGAGCGCGCGATATTTAAATACTCCCACAGAGCTACAATTCGGAGAGCGCTTCCCATGAAGTTACCCAAAAAATGTAGAATGATGCGACAAATCTACAGAAAGCGCAATTTTAACGTAACAATTTATGTATTATAATAGTTGTTTGTGTATCTAGAATGAAAAGTTAAAGCAAATTGTACTTGCAAGTACATTAAAGCTACTTTTCATGCGAGATACATAAACATTTTTACTTCATACTGGTTGAAGATGAAAAGAAATTTTTAGTTTTTCGTTTACAGAAATGCTTCATAATTAATGATAGGGTAATTGTACCATAAGCTGACAGTGACCCAAACGCTGATACTTTCATCTTTTAATTAAGGTTAAATATGATGCTACATAGTGTAAATCGGGCTTTATAAATTGTGGAATTATTGTAGTACAAACTTAAAAAACGAAATCTATATTGCCGACATTACATTTAAATTTGTAAGTGACTGACGGTTACATCGGCGCGAAGGAGAAGGATTTCTAAGAAGGTAAGCTAAGAACTTGCGTATTGTAAAATTCATTTAATATTGTTACTGGTGTATTTTGACATGCATTATTCATTTGATAAGCACAATAAGGTATTAATTAAAAGGAAAATCTGGTACATTACCTCAAAATATCTTCCTAATCTATTTAATTTAGGGTATCAGCTTTAAGAACATAAATTATTTTAATTCCTTAAAGCTAACGCTTTACGTCAGATTTAGGAACGCATGAGTTCCTAAACCTGACACATTGGTTAGCTTGGTTGGTGTAATAAGTATTTTATTTAACAATTAACCGTGAGTAGTGACAGTAAAAATAAATTTCAGTTAATATGAATAAAAAGAAGAATTTGAAGTATTCTGAAGAATCTGAGATTAGCTATCAAGGATGTAAAGGCCGGGATACCAGTTGCAACTGCAAGCAAAGCACATGGCGTTCCTCGGACCACTTTGCCTTACAAGTGTTCCGGAAAATATCCGGAAGAGCGCAAAATTGGTGCACCTATCGTACTCTCCAATGAGGAAGAGCAAGGCTTGGTTACCTGGTTGATGCACCTAGGAGATTCTGGATTTCCAGCCACTAAAGAGCAGCTGTTAGATAGTGTGGAAATGATCATTACGAAGATGAAAAGACAAAAAAAATTTCTAAATAATCGCCCTGGGCGGCATTGGTACGACTTATTTTTAAAAAGGCACCCTGTGCTATCCGAAAGAATTACCCAAAACCTAACACGGAGCCGAGCAATTGTGAGCGAAGAGAAGGTGCGAAATTGGTTTGAAGAAATTACCCAATATTTTATGAACAAAAACTTGCTAAATGTTCTAAATAATCCAAATAGAGTGTGGAATGCGGACAAAACTGCATTTTTTTTAGTCCAAAGGGAGGGAGGGTTCTGACTAGGAAGGGTAGCAAAGCTGTCTATTCATTCATAGCAAATGACGAAAAGGAATGTTTGACGACTCTTTTAAATGGTACGTATATACTTTTTAATGTTATACCTTTTTGTCATTTTCAGGAAACGCAGCAGGAATGTTAGCACCAACTATGGTTGTGTTTCCATATGAACGCATACCACCATACATTTCGAAACCAATGCCAGATACATTTTGCATAGGCAAATCAGAATCCGGCTGGATGACTGGGCAAACTTTTTTTGAATATGTCTCTAATGTGTTCCATCCATGGCTAGTGGCAAATGAAATAGAACTTCCAATTATATTCTTTGTGAATGGGCACTCTTCTCATCTAACGCTGCCATTGAGTGACTTTTGTGTAAAAAATGGTGTAGAATTAGTGGCATTGTACCCAAATGCCACACATATATTGCAGCCAATGGATGTGGCTGTTTTTCATCCATTAAAAATGCAATGGAAAATAGGAGTTCATAAATGACGGTTGAAACATTTTGGTGAAAAATTAAAACGAGAAAATTTTGCTCCCCTCTTAGAGTCAGTAATAAAGGACGCTGTGAAAATCGAAACTTTACAAAATGGATTTCGAAAATGCGGACTTTGTCCATTGGACCCCAATGCCATTGATTTTAAAAATTTGATAGAGGATACAAATAAGAATACCGATGTAAATATTTCTGTTAATACCACAATTGATTATAATAATGATGTTACTGTTTTAAAGTATTTTTAACAGGAGATAGGACAAAATAAATTAAATAATTTTAAAAGAAAAAATCTGGTGTGATACACTCACACAACTTCCTTTTACAGTGTTCTTATAATTAGTCAAAAATTTCATTTTTAATTTTTAACCATTTGCCAAAAATTTCCAAAAATTACAAATTCTACAAAAACGGTACAAAATAGAGCGTTAATTGAAGAGACAAATTTTCTCTAGAATTTTAAGGTGAATTCAAAAATGTAATAATATACTGGGTGTTTTATTTAAAATAGGAGTTAATAAAAAAAATAGAAAACAAAACAAAAGAAGCCCACTTTAGAAGTATTCAACTGGAAAATCACCTATTTCACATCAATACACATTAAAAATGTAGTAAAAATGTAAAGTTTAAAAAAAATCGTTAGAGCCGTTTTTGAAAAAATCGAAAAAAACTGAAAAATCACAAGAGTAAACACCTACTTCCGGTTATGCGATTTTCTTCAAAAACTTGCTCTCTCATCTACATAGTACACTAAACTTATATATGAAGTTTCAACGCCATACCTCTTTTCATTTTTGAGATATTCTGTTCACAGACAGACAGACAGACACACACACACAGAGAGACCAATGAAAAAAAATATGTTTTTTGGGTTCAGGGGACTCCAAAACGTGAAGATCTGTTGAAAACTCAATTTCAAATTTTTGGGGTGAATCCAATACTGCCTTTATTGTAAAAGGAAGTAAAAATGAAACAGAAGTAGAAATTGAGGATAAATCGTTGTATTTAATCTGGAAACGTATTTCTGATCGAGTTGCTCCCATAGATGATAATAGTGAAAGATATTCTCAAAATAAAAACCTGGAAAATCTTAACAATTATAATGAAGATGTATTAATTCTAGAAGCGGATTGGTTAAATGAGATTATAAATGATGAAATAAATAACATTGAAGGTGTGGATGTTGTAGATATCAATGAAATTAATAATGATGATAATTTGAATGACTTGAAAAAGACAGATAATGAAGAGGGTGGGGAAAATCTGCACGAAGGTAACGTAAATGAGACTTTTCAAGATGTGAACAAAGATGATAGTGTAGATGAGACCGTTGAAGATATGAAAAAAGGCAATGGTGTAGATGAGAATGTCGAAGATGTGAACGAAGACAATGGTGTAGTTGAGAATGTCGAAGATATGAACAAAGTAAAAGAACATAATAGACATTTTGGATCCACAACTCCTTTTGATAATATTAAAGTACCTTCTTCTTTTCAAAACTGTTTGTTTTGGCCAACAATTCCAAAAACTACTCCGAAACGAACAAAAGAAAAAAACCATCTGTCGCCACTTCGCAACAATGGAGGGAATTTCATATGAAAAAAGAACAACGAATTGGAGAAAGAAGAAAGAAAGAAAAAACGTATTGAAAAGGCCCTTCAGGGCAAGAGAATCAATAATCAGAAAAATAAGAAAGCAACCGAAGTAGACGAATGTGAAACAGAAGAAAATGAAATAGAAGAAAGCGAAATAGATGAAGCCGAGATAGAAGAATCTGAAAAAGAAGATAAAGAAAATAAGAAAGAATTAGTGCCAATTAAGAAACAGAATGTTATAGTAAAGTATGAGGGGGAGAATTTTCCTGGAATTATGGAAGATATAAAATTAAGGGGCAAACTAGCTAGAGTTAGTGTTATGCAGCTAAGCGGACCTTTTTATTGCAAGTGGCCTAAAAGTAAAGATACTTTGTGGTATGATTTCCATGATATTGTGGAAATAATATCTGCTCCTTCATTACTCTATAGTACAGGTTTTTATAAATGTCCCGAAATAGAAAAATTTCAAACTTTTATTAAATGACAGTACTACAATAATTGACTGAACTGAAATGTAAATACACATCACTTTTTAATCATTGAACTTGTACCTAACATAAATTTTATTTTTCCTTTACCTTAACTATTAAAATTCTTTTAAGAGTGTCAGCTTTTGGTACATTTACTTAAGACATCGCAACAAAAATGTATTCAGTACAAGCACAAAAAATTTGCTAGGACCTTAAACGTCTTTTTGACTTGTAAATAATATAAAACATTAACTTCAGAAACTATGAAATAAATTTATTTGCTGGAAATTGCATACTCCTGCCAAGGAATTTGCCCGGCTTCAGACACAAAATAAGGACATAGAACATTTCTCTGTTCCATTACTTCTCGAGAATAATTCCTGGAGCCTTGATTAGGTATATTCACTAGAACATTCGGCTGTTCACGCCGTTCACCCGCTACAATCTAAAAGTATATCAATTAATGGTAACACTACAAAATAACTGCGTTTCTGAAATTCTTACTTGGCCCATTTCATTTTCGGAATCAGCCATGTTATTTATGAATGTATCAAACTGCCTCGTGACTCTCAAGAAATTATGAAGGACGGTAGCAGCTTTCACTATACTGTCCACTGTCTTTGGATGACCTATGATGGGTCTTCTTAATATTCGCCATCTGGACGCTAGAATACCAAACGTATTCTCAATCATACGGCGTGCTCTAGTCAGTCTATAATTAAATATAGCTTGTTTCTTTGTTGGATTTTTGTGGGGATATGGCCGCATTATGTTTTTTTCTTAAGGGGAAGGCCTCATCTGCTACAAAAAAAACTGGGAAATTCAGTTTCAGTTCCTGGAAACACATCATTTGGAGGAATGTTTATGGTCTCGTTCGAAATAGCAGAACCAAAATTTGAATTTCGCAGGGCTTCCAGTGAGGTCATCTTAGTCTTTTTTAGTTTTTTGTAAACTGAAAGTCATTTTTTGTCATTTTTTTTTTTCGGGAGAATGGACTAAAAATATGATTTAGGTCATTGTTCATACACTTCCACTTGTTAAAATGCAATTTTTTCAGAATGATAGATAGTTTTTAAATATTGCGCCAAACGTCATGTATAACAAGGTTTTGTCATTAAATTGCCCTAGCTGTTTGCCTGTTTGCCGTTAGTTTTGTTTGAGATCATTAGCAAAATCAAGCGGCAATTTATTTTCGGTGTTTGCGTCTGTGCTAACCAATGGTAAAACATTTGCCGCTATACAGCGATCATAAACATCATGTTGTTATGCCCACATTTGATTTTGGTGTTATTAGTTGGCTACTTTTTACCTAACCTTGTATTTTCTGTTGTGGTTGTTCGTTGGATATTTATTTTAAAAACTGTTCGTTGGGGTAACAGGCACTAGCACAGGTAAATGGCATTTTATTAGTAGGTTATACATTTATATACATGAATTGTTTATTTAGGAAAATATGGGTAAAAATTGCAGGGTTTGAAAAACCCGGGTTTTTTCAGAAAAACCCAACCCACTGGCCCATGGGGGGTTTTTCAGGCTTTGTTCGGGTTTTTCCCGTCTTCCCGGGCTCATCGGTTTTTTTTTCGTACAAGCTACAGTAGAATTCCGCCGTCTGAGGGGTCAGACATTCTAATCTAGAACATTTGCAAGACACGTAAATTCACAATGTGTAGATAGATATATGTACAGTATACTCTCTGTTAGGCGGACACCCACGGTCGCTGAAAATTTGCTCGTTTAAAGGAGGTGTCCGTTCACGAGAAATTTGTACTAATAATCAACAGAAGTTATTTTACATTAAATTTATTAGTACATAATGTATAAAGTAGATACAATAAATAATTAGAGCAGGTATACTTAAACATAACAAAAATACACATTTAAATGAACATAAAAGTTTAAAACACATACATGTGATTAAGAGGGTTGAAAAAAGTCTATAATTATTTTTTGACACAATTTGTTTTTTTTTCTATTAATGCATTTTTAAAATACTCCTCTAAACTGGTTGTTAATTCATATCCTTTTATATCGCCATTTTCTGTGGTAAACGATTTGATTGTTTGCAGAATTGACAAAACTTCTTTATTTGATTTGATACCATTTTCAGGGTTATACTGCTGTACTACAACCTCAATTTGACTATCTGTTTCTTGTTGTGATTCGACACTCTCAAAATGTATATCAACACTTTCATCTTCATACACTAAATTTTCATCTATCCCAACGTACGTCTCAAAATCCACATCATTTGTTGTAGTTTATTGTATCATTTTAGACCTTTCAGAAATAATAGACAAAGGTAACTCATCATCGGGTTCAAATTTTGTAGAAACTTCGGGAACATCTGAAAATGTGAATCCTGCTTTCTTTCTTAAACCAATTCTTTATGGTTGTAGGGTTCACTTGCTCCCATGCCTTTTTAATAAAGTAAACGACATCTAATAAATTAATGGATTTTGTAGCTCTTCTAATGAGTCAACGGAGTCCATTCTATATAAAATATGTTTAAAAATTGTAGATCGATACCAAGTTTTATCATTTTTGATTATCCCTTGACCTAACGGTTGGCAAAATGCAGCGGGTTTTTTCACGTGGGCCCAACCCGACGGGTTTTTTCGGGCTGGGCTCACTGTGGCAACCCTGAAAAATTGTCAAGTGCAAGCGAAGTGGTTGGAAGAAACAGATCCAAACGGTTACAATTACAAAAGTTGGTTAAAAAAGAAAACTGAACATAGGTATAGCCTTTTGTATAGTTTGTGCTAAAGAGATAAACGTGTTTCACTGCGGTCTTCAAGCGGTGCAAAAACATGCAGCTACTCCAACACATCAACGCAATTGCAGAACACAACTTGAAGAAAAACAATTACGGTTAACTGGTGTAGATGTTAATAGCAATGTCAATGTTAATACTAGTAACGGCAACGTTCTAGTAACTAAAACCGTTACCGGAAAGTTTACCGAATCTCAATTTATCGAACGCAATTGACCGAACTCAATTGATCGAAAATCAATTTATCGAAAACGCAATTTACCGAAACGCAATTTATCGAATCACAATTTATCGAATGGCAATTTATCGAATCCGAAATATGAAATGTTAAAATAAATACTACTGTAAAGCCTGTTAGCGTTACTCAGAAGAACACCACG